>DVQP01001280.1:0-16235 GCA_018231745.1 Danaus eresimus | reverse complement strand
TTTTAAGCCATTCGTTTAGATGAGTGTCTCATACATTAGTCTTTATATAAGGATATCAGTAGTCATGTAATCAGAACAAGCACGTGGGTTCGAGGGGCGGGACGGACTGATGCTGGAGTGACACAACACCAACAGCTAGTACAACCGACAGGAGCCGGGCTACTCCAAAGTGGACCTTAATATATGGACTTTGGAGCTTACTCCATAGTTTAGACAATTAGCGAAACCGTTCCTAGAGACTCCCACACACGAGACGGTGACGTCACCAAGGATCCGTGTAGAGATAGCATTATTATAATAATATACAAATAACTGAAATTGTTAAATATCATGTACAGGGACTCTTAAACCAAAGTTAGACTTGACGGATATAAAAAATATAATTGACGCAAACATAGCACATGTTGTATTTGTATTAATATTAGAGTGTTAATTCAACTTCGCTAACAACGAGAAAAAATATTACATATAATGTAACAGAGTACATTTCTTTAAAAAAACCTAATAATAGTAAATGATTAACAACTAACAAATGTAATGATAGACAACTGGTCACGACTACTCGCAGCAAACACACCGACGGCGGACGGTTAACTTAGCGGTTAAAATGTTATTAAGCAGACATTCTGATACAAAACAAAATGTGAAAGAGCTGTGTAACTTAAACATATAGCGAGGACAGGCGACCTCGTCCCCGGCCATGGGCGGCTTTATTTAGTGATAAAGGTTAATCGTACTTAAGTAAAAAAAATATTTTGCACAACGATGTATTTTACTTCCCCTTAAATTGTATCCATGTTATATGTTTATAACATGAAGACCATTTAACTAAACCAGGACTTAAAAAAAATGTGTGATTATTCTTATTATTTAAATACAATAAAAAATAATAAGTCTCTTAAAAACAATCCACAGAATCGGGACAGAAACGCGCGTGGTGACAGTACAGGCGGCTGATAGTAGCAGATAGCGGAAGACGACACTCGGCGGATAATGGGGGGCGAAGTCCGAAGCCCCGGACCCGGGGCCTGGTGCAAGTGCATCTCAGATTAATGATAAGACAATGAGGTCGACCAGCAGACATGACCTCCGCTTATCGTGAACAAAAAAAAAATTAACGTAAAACCAAAAACTCCACTTCAACACCAAGGGATTATATTAAAATCATTCTCTCATGTAAAACTTCGTAATCCGCTGTAGAGAATCAGACTTAATATTAAAAAATAAATTATTAATTTAATAAAAAAATGGTAATTATTTATTGGAGGCCACGTTAACAACGTCGTCAGCGGTGTCATGGATATTAAGCAATTATTATTTTTTTGTTTTAATTATCTCATAAAGCTACTAGAATTACTTCTGTTATATGTAGAATTAATCTTTTATATTTGTGGTAAGGCTGCTTCGTTGCCCTGGCTGCTCTGCCGGTGTGAAAGGTCACACATATTTAATCGGGCAAGGTCCGAGGGTGGCTCCCGACGATAACAGATAAACGTATGAAGTTATCAATAAAAAAAAATAATTGAATGTTATTTCACTGACACCGGATCAGAAAATGAAATGGCTCGGAGATATTGTTCTATAATAATATAAATCACTCAGTAACAGAGCGTTATCTAGTTAATAATGAGTTAAATGTATCTTTAAAGTAAAATTAAATTTTAAACAAACATCATACAGAGGTTATGTTAACGACGTGCGAATATAAAACGTTCCGTCCCCAAGCCAAGAGACGAGTCATTCTTAACGACTGTGAGCCGTAGTCCAGCAGTGATGTTCATTACATTTTCTAAATAATTACTAAATAAGTCATTATCATAATAATGCATTAAACGCCATAAAAACACCCGCACTGTGGCGACCTCGGCATTAATAACGAAAAATACTGCTACAGAAACAAAGAACACGATGTCAGTTATTAGAAATAATTATAAGAACTTCACATAAAATGAAGATTTATTGCAGACGAGAGAAGACACTCTCCCCCTCTCCTCTGTCCTGTCCGATGTCTACGGAGACATAATTTATTTTGAATGATTTTACTACAATTTATTTACTCTTTAGAAGAATTGTTGATATTCATTCAATTAAGATTTATATAATAATTACTATAATGTTTCTGTGTACCATTCTAAATTTAGATGCTCAGTATATAAGAATTTGTGTACATAAGGCAAGTATAACAAACAAGCATAAGGCCCGTCTGAAGTCCATCGACTGCTGTCACATGTGTGTTCACATGGTGCAACCGGCAGCTAAGGACATTCATCATTTTCACACACAAATCAATATTAACTCCAAAATAGATTAGTTTGTAATGTGTGTGTCTTATGTTTTCAGAACTAATTACTTGAGTACTTTGTAAAACACATATTCAATTATTTCAAATTCCAAACAAAAAAAATTTAAATTACCATTACAATAAAATGAAACTGATTAATATTGTGTGTCTGTAATTTTACTTAGTGTTAACAGCACAACCTACATTTATGGTGATTATTTTATGTATTGGACTTCCACAAGATTATATAATAAATGTTTAGTGAAAATGCAAGACGGGTGACTCTGACCAGTGAGAAGAACAGAATTATTATTGATACTTTAAAATACAATGATAGTGTAACCATTGTTTCCATACATTCTGTTTTATATTTAATACTGACCCTTAACAAACAAGAGAAAGCTGATATTGACCTATATACAGAGATAAGAAGGTAATGGAATATGTCAAGCAATTGAATAAAGCACTCAACATTTATGAAGGTAACATTTTTGTGTATAATTGAATATTCATATTTCATAATCATACAGAGAAACGATAACACCGAGGTAAAAATAACGTAAACATTAAACGGACAAATAGTATGAACTTTCTTATGAGAAACTGTTTGGTAACACTTAATGCTTTAATTTAAAAAAATATGTCGGTTTGGTTAGATTTTAATCGGGTATGTATCTTATGATGTGTTTTATAATTGGTCGGTAATATTAATGTAACCACGTTAATTTATTATTAAATGAAGGTAGCTTAGCGAAACATCGCGCCGCATAATTTAAAAATATAATTTTAAGATCATGCAACTCGACGGAAAGGTTCGTACCGATTTTTTCCCACTACTATTTCGTTCATTATAATTTTCATTCCAGCAAATAAAAATAAATAGAAATCTCACGTAAAAATAATAACATATTTGCCTACAGCATTGTAGGTTATGAATTATACGATTACCTTAATTTTTACACTAATTGACTATAAATTGAATTTTACAAACATACCCCAGAATGTTTCAGGTTTTCGTTTTCACGGGAAAAAATAACACTTGTAAATTATCACTGATTTTCAAACGAATACTTAATAAACACTAGCAGAACCTACAAACCGTCTGCAAACCTGGATGAATTAGTGTTGGATAATTGAAATGTCACTTTTTTGACAAATGTCAAAAAAATCGATACATCAGAATCGACTTTTCACTATATAAACAATTTAAGTTTTTTTTAATGATTATTGTATTATTTTGGGATCCTTATATGAAATTGAAAAAAGGAATAATTTTAAAAATAATTTAATGTAAATCTATTGACCGCACGGTGACTGTACAACGAAACTATTTCTGTGATATCGATATGTCAAGTTCGAATACTTCGAGTTGATGGGGCATCACTGAACGTGTTGAATGTGTCGTGTTTTTCTTTGGGGTGGGGAATCCGTCCAATCAGCGGCCTGCAAGCGTACTGTAAAGGTGGCGTGATCAGAACGTCACATTCGTATATAGATGTATATATCCTCCAACCGAGGGCAGTTCTGTGGGGAAGATCAATAGCACTAGATAGACGTGTTCGACAAATTTTCATTTTACGTCTCTTAAAAATAAAAGGCTCTTAATTATACAAGTTTTTATTATTACATTAGTTCAAAAGGAAAATCTTGTTTATTTTTATATATCTATAGCATATATATCCATTTACAAAACCTTATGATAAAAACAACTTGGAAAAAAAAATAAATAAATTCAATATTAAAAAGAATTAAGGCAGATCGTATCGTGATCATATTCCAATATAAATTTTAATACAAAGCATAAAACAAAACTTCTTTTATTACAAAAATACGTAATTTTCAAAAACCTAACAATTATTTCTATTTAGTGTCGTTATCAGAAAATGTAGGTGTATTAATTTCTATGATTATTCTATCATATGCCCATGGCGTAGGAAGATAAAAATCACAGACGTATCTAAATGAGATTATAACAACAAGTAAATTTAATTAACAAAAATAAAATTCGTTTATAAACACAATACGTTAATTATAGAAAGATGCGTCTGCATCAGCACCTGAAGCCTGACGCTGAACTGACACAATGTGATGCTGTCCCTCTCTTCTTGCAAGATATTCAGTTAAAATTAACAATACTCTTCGCTATGAAGATGCATATTGAGATTAAAAAAACTTGGCAAAAGTTTGGGTTAAAGATACAAAGTGGGGCAAGGGTTATAATTTTATGTTAATTTTCACTTAGTATTATTTAGAGTTGCCGTGTATCATAGACCTAGTTAATGGAGGGACTTTGTGGCTGTAGTTTAATGTAAATATTGGACCACAATTTTTTATCTAAAGTATGATAAAGCATTCGTCATATTTCGTACATAGAATGGCACCTATTTACTTTCCAGTTATCGATAAACCATCGATAATTCGTCATAAATCATTCTAAAGTTTAATTTGTCAAAATTTATTCAAATAGACTTCTAGTAAATATCTATCTTTTCGGATGACAGCTTCGTAACGTTTATATTTCGGTATATTGTGAGAAATTTAAAGCAAATTGTAAAAGATGTTTAAAAACTACACAGATATCTGCGATGTCGTGTCTCTTCTCGTTTACTGTCCATCGGAACGATCGTATTTGGTCACTAAAGAAAGCAACGGCGAATTCTGGATACCTTGTAGCAAGAGCGAGAAAAATTGCTGGAAATTCACGGCTCATAAGATCCATTTCGAGGTACAAATGCTAAGTGGAGGCTGTTTGTATGATGCTACATTAAATAAATTAGAGATCACACATGTACAATGACTTTAAAAAAATTTCTTTCACTCTCTTTTAGCTTTACATTAAAACTAAGAGTTTTAAAGAAATATTTTAAACAGATTCTTGGTATGGACACGTCGTCGGAGTGCAGTCCTTTAAGAATTTACAAGATTTGGCTTCCAAAACATCGGAGGAGATGTGTGTACCACGCGGTTTACAAAGTAGCCATCAAAGCTGATGTAAAGAAGAGAGCTAAACTGCGGCCAGTCAGTTGGATTGGACACTACCACACCTTATATGACTTCAATGTCACTCGTTTTTCCCATTCATATGTCATTGTTACGCTTGCCTCCATTGCTTAGTTTCTTTATAATTGCTAAATACATACAGCAATGTTTTGTGTATGATATATCAATATGATATTACAGTAGGCCATTTCTCTGAACAAAGCTTTCCTATGGTTTGGTCACATGTTTCCTCGATAATTATTGTCATCAGAGTAACCGCAATCGACTCCAGTGGCTTACGTCGTCTGAGCTGGAGCGCCAGCGAGCACACGCTACCCTGCGGAGTCCTGAACTAGCGCTGTTCGCTCAGCTAGCCAGTGGGGATATCCTCCGAGGCAATGTGAGGGAACCCGTAATATTCTCAGAATATAACGTGGTCGTTTGGAACAGAACTGAAGTGGATTGTTTTGTTATCAATTTAAAATGTGTAGGAGATGGACACCGGAATGATAGTGGAAATCTGCGAAGAAAACGTCGTAGTCGGCTGTGAGGTGGCGGCCGGTGCCGTCGCACTGTCCACGCCGTACTGCAAACTAATACAAGCCGCCAACTACACCAGAGATGGTAAGCCATCAAACTTTAGACTTGTGTGTATTTGTATTCATTAACCTGGCTTATGTTCACAGACCAAGTGCTGTTGTACCGCGACTTTCTATCGTTTGTATATCCTGCGTTGTACATGAGCCCCAAAGTATTCACGAGATTCATGGTGGACGGAGGCTGGCAAAGGTCCAATTGTCTCAGTCTGTTCAGGTTACTTTGCGTCATATTTTTCTGTCTAGTGTCTAACGGATATAAACTTTCCTATTTAAAGTATTAAAGGCATATATTAATTAGGGCGGCGGATATTAGCAATCGCGGTGGCTTGTCGTTCATGGAGACGTTGCTGTGGACGGCGGCTGTGGAACCCGAGACGACACACGAGGACGTAGCCGCGGAGATGCGCTGCAAATATATATTCAGGTGAAAATATATATGAAATGTTCCAGGTCGTAGCTCATTGTTATGTAATAAAAATCGGTTCCCGCCTTTTTCCAATACTCTTCAATATATCCAACCATTAAAAGAAAATATAAGTCGAAGTTCACATCTTCTTCTCGAGTGACTCGACTCTGACTGCGCTATTACCTTGAAGATACTTCGACGGTAACCGCGACTCCCAACTGGAATATGTAGAACTGAAGGAGTTGATCGCGGCCGCGCGGACGGCGTGCGGTCTCATCGCCGACTCGCTCAGTGTGACCAAAGAAGCCGACCATTGTCTTAGGTATGACGTTAGTATCACCTACTAACATTACCATCAAACTCAACTTCGTTACGAACTCGTCTGCGCCACAGACGAGGCGCGACGCAAAGAACTTTGGTGAGAATTGTTAATGTAAGGATGGTCTGATAAATTATTTGTTCTCTGCCGGTTGTAATATGTTCCACTGTGAGGAGAGCTCCTTACAGAGAGCTGTGTCTGTCCGGAGCCGCGCTGCTGCCCCTCGAGGAGTACCTGCGGTGGGCGGTCAGGGACTGTCCCGGCGCGGCCTCTCTGCTGAGGGCGCCCGTCTCCTGCATGGCGCGTCTCCGGGATCTACTCTATGTAGAGTGAGTGATGAGACACACTCTATTTAAGAGACGATTGAGCTTCTTTTTACGTATCTATGTTTCAGAGAACGGATACAGAGTCCGGTGCCTATGTCTAAGGAGACTTTGGAACCGGGTAACAAAATTCATATAATATTCGTATAAAAAAAACATATATTATTTTCATTAACTATGAGAATATTTCATACAGATGACGATATCACGGGCAACTCAAACGTTGCGAATGAATCGACGGAGGCCCCGGCGCCCGTGAGGGCTGCCAGTGTAGAATACTCGTTGGCCACGTGCGTAGTGCACCTCAGGAGGGAAGCCGAGCCTGAGATACAGCATCTTAACAGTTTTGAGGGTGGGGAGGCTGTGTTTTTTTAACGAATATTATTTTTTGCAATTATTTTAAAAAGACAAAGACACCCTTCCAGCACATCGTCATCATTGTAATTTTTTTTGGCAAACTTGAACACAAAATATTATTTGACGAACAACTTTTGTTTCTGTCCCATAAGAGGATGCAGTGAGCTCATCAACAGCCCGCCTAGTATCTCTGTACAGTAACTCTCTCGAACTCCTCGGAGACGGCGCTGCCCCGACAGAGGCCTTCGCAGCCGTGCATTACTTCGCGTCTGCCGTCGACAAGCCTGCCAACGTTAGCATATATTAATCAATTCAACTTCTTATTAATCATTGCAACGGGAACTTCTCAACATTCCAAATTATCGTTATACTATGGAAGCTAAGTTCCCGATAAAGAGTCCTCAAGCCCGTCTTTAACCCTCTCCTGCATGCAGCGGCGCGTGTCGGGCGGCGGGTCAGTGGCAGTCGCTAAGTCGGCGTACTCGTGGACGGAGGCGGGCGAGGGAGCGGCGCTGGGCGCGAGGCTGCTGCGGCTAGCGGAGCGCGTCCGGCCGCTGTGTCTCAAGGAACCGAGGCTGTTGTCACTCAAGTCACCCGTTTATGCTGTAGGTGAGTGTGGGTCGTTGAAACTTGACACTTCAGAGAGGAACGTATCCATGAAGTTAGCACTTGTGTTAATGTTTTGTCGTTTTCTCAGGAGATTTGCACGGCAACCTCGCGGCTCTTCTGGCCATGGAAGCAGTCCTTTGGCCCAACGGCACGGCTCTGATGCCGGGCGGCTTGTTGTTCTTGGGAGACTATGTCGATAGAGGTCCACACGGTACAGAACTACTGACTTATTTGTTTGCCGCAAAAGTGCAAAGACCAGACGCTATACATTTGATAAGAGGAAATCACGAAACTAGAGAAATACAGAAAATGTTTACCTTCTACAGGTGAGTATTTTGTAGGCTGCAGGTGCTCGATAGGTTGAAAGATATAATAGCTGGAGGTTTTAAATGGGTGTTTGTAGTGAGTGTATTGATAAATATGGCGAAGTCGAAGGCTTACGGGTCTGGAACGCTGTGAACGACGTGTTTGATGTTCTGCCGCTGGCGGCCGTCGTCGACGAGAAGGTTAGTGTGAGCTCGTATAATGTATTGTAACGAACTTGGAGCGGGGACACAACCACATAATACATATTCAGTTTGAAATGTGCTCCGCTAAGATATCGATAGTCCTGCAAGCTATAGTGGCGACCTAGAGACGTTCACCCCGAGGGTTGCCGCAAGTGTATTCTTGGACTTGACGATGATCATGAATGTTTTTGATCCGCGCCGCGGTCGGTGTTGGTGTGCAGGTGTTCTGTTGCCACGGTGGCATCCCCCCGCCCTGGGTGTGTCCCCTGGCGGCCGGCGTGACTCGTGTGCCGGCGCCCCTGCCGCGACCCGCCGAGCAGAGCGCCCTCGCCTGGGAGCTCTTGTGGAATGATCCCGTCGAGTCAGTTACAGTGGAGACGAATTGAATTCATTCCTCTGACTAAGAAATTATATCAAGTAGTGTAATGTATTAGACGAATCTGTTCCCTACCAGAAAAATAGCAAATCGCTTTGTTTTATGTCGTATGAAAATAGGTACGATTGATGATTAAATCGGTGTAGTGTTAGGATGTGTAGTAAATAAATATATGTATAATTATTTGCAATTGAAATTAATTTCGTAAGTATTTTTCTGCAATATATTAATTATTTACGTATCTCGTCTGTCTGCCGTGTAACAGTTAGTCTAGTGCTCGGTTGAGAGTAGCTTGACTCGTTGAAGTACGGGAATCAGATTAAATTTATAGGGTTCGAGCCAACATTGTAATATTTTTGATAAACTCCTTAAATACGTCGGTATCTCAGCCATTCCCAGCAGTTTCAGTCCCACTGCCCACGCTAGTGAGTGATATGTAAATACAGAACCTAATCCTGGCGTCTCTTGGAGATTTTGCATTGAAACACGCAAGGTATCGATGTCAGACAGCGGCCGTTCCTGTGAGGCCTGTTGTTTATATATGTCCGTGTCTTTATATGTCTGTGTCAGCGAGTCCAAGGCGCCGGCGGCCGTGGTGCTGGAGCTGAGCTCGTCGGAAGGCTTCGCGCGCAACTGGCGGCGGGGAGTCGGCCACGTGTTCAGCGCACGGGCTCTGCGGCGGTTTCTCAAACACAACCGCCTGAGCGCCGTGCTGAGGGCGCACCAGCTGCACTCCAGGGGATTCATGGTCGCGATGGCGCTTTAAGTGATCGCTCCTACAAGGGCGTAACGCTTAAGTGTACTGTATATGATCAGATCCAGCTGGGCGGGCGGCTGGTGTCGGTGTTCTCGTCGTCTCACTACTGCGGCGGGAACAACTCCGCGGGGGTAGCGCTGCTCCAGCGGTCGGTGCTGCGGCTCCTGCAGGTCGAGGACTGACCGACGCACGCACGCACGCGACTCCGGCGTCCCTCCCCCCCCCCCCCCCCCCCCCCCCCCCCGCCAACCTTCACACGGACGGCGCAGACGATGCCGGTGGCGCGAGCACGACTCGTTTGACAAATTATATACAACATCCGAAGTAGCGTTTTATTGTCGTTGTTGAGTTGGAGAGGGAAACAAACCACGTGTACTTGATATTGTTTTATTTCATCATTTAGAAAAATGAACTGAGATTAATTTTTTTATCCATAAGTCGAAAGAGACACGACTGAGCGGAATACAAAAATAATGTGACATCGGACGAGGCCGAGGACTCTCCGGACACAGGAACAAGTAAACATGTCCAATGATAAATAACCCGGGGCGCCGCAGACGCTCCCACACTATACACTTAGATAATATTTACAAAACCGCATACGCGTTCGATCAAACCTAGCTCACAATACTACCGTTTATAATATCATTCGCCGGGCGGGCGGGCGGTCTTTCACACCCCGCGTCCGCCGCCCGCCCGCCCGGGGTGACTATGTACACCTAAATCATACATCTACAGTTACAAGATCCGAACATTCTTAAAAGTGTTCCGGGCGAGTCGCCGCCGGGGCCGGCTCGTCGTCCTTCTCTGTATATTCCGTACGGGCCTAGAGCAGCAGCCGCGCCTGCAGGATCTCCAAGGCGGCCTTCCTCCGCAGGTAGGGCATGTGCGCCTGGCTGAAGGTGTAGCGCGCCCCTCGCGAGCTGAACTCGGCGAACGTGCACGCGAACATGCCGCAGTCGCTGCCGTTCATCTGCTGGGGGATGTCCTGCAACACGTGACGTCATCACTCGCCGGCTCGGGACACACGCCCACGCCGATGTTCATACATTTAGGAAAGTTGATAAAGCTAATTCACAGGCAGAGACGCGCTCCCCGCGTACGTTTGTGGCGCAACAGTTTTACTTATTCTATTAATTAATGTTTCCTTTAAAAAGTCTTAAAATTTTTCTGCTTTGTTTTGGACTTTTGTAAGAGACAGCGGTGAACACAGAACTAAAGATTAATTCGGATATGAGGAATGACAGCGCGATGATCAGAGGTCAGTAAGGAGGCTGAGGAGAAGCAGGTCGGGAGGGGGGGGGGGGGGGGGGGTTAAGGGTAGGAAAAGCCACAAGTAATAGCATGTATCAAACTCTACTGATAAGATTGTATAAGTAAGAATAGACCTGTGACTCAAGGGGGTGTCGCGACAAGAGAATAGTCAATAGGAACATCAGGGCTGAAAAACACACGAAGGATTTTTATGTGCGAGAGACAAATATCAATGAAAAAAGCGCCGCTTTCTCAAAGACGGGAGAAGACCGTGAGGACAGAGCTGGCGCAACCCCTGCGGCCCGACCCACGCGGTCTGACGGCCGGGGGGAGGGGAGCCATTTACATGTGTGACGTCTGCAGCAGACGCGGCCTCCAGCAACACTCAGGGTGACACCGGCTAAGACGTGTTCCTTGCTTATAGATAGGCGTGCCAACGGGCGGCGGGGACAAGGGCCGATGCCGTGCAGCAGTACCGTCCGGCCGGGCTGTATTCCCGTACAGACCACCCGACCACCCGACAGTCACAAGACCACCCGACATTCAAACTCTTATCATGAGAAAAGTTAATGATGAAAATGTCATACAAAAGCATGAGATGTATTTTCGGGATCTCAGGCCCCGGGCCGGTCTGGGCCGGGTAATAGCTCGCTAGTCCCATCGCACTCCCCGTACCTTCATGTTCTCCGTCTTCCAGCCCTGGTCGTCGAAGGCCTGTCCCTTCTTGTCCCGGTGCTCGTCCTTCAGGTACTGTAGGAGCGCGGCGAGGCACGGCTCGTTCCTCGAGCCCATGCTGTCCAGGTACGAGATCTTCTTCTCCCGGAAGTCGATGAGGCTGAGGCACCAGTGGACGCCCAGGTGGACCGGGACCACCATCAGGTCGTGGCCGAAGATGTCCACCTGGGATGAAATCATCAGTTAAACACCGCATCTTAGCACACACAGTACGGCCATCACTTGGGATCATAAAAAGTATATGGTTTAAAAACTATTAATTTATTTAAATAAAACAATTCTTGATATGTATTAGCACTGGGTCTCTATTGGAATGGTCGCCTCTCACGGCCCTGGACGGCAGTGCTGCTAAAAAATGATAAGGCCATCAGAAACGCTAACCTTCCTCGTCCACCTCCTGAGCCCCGCCTGTCCGCTCTGCATCAGCTTGGGGTAGAAGAAGGTGTTGGTGGCGTACACCCGCGGCAGCTCCTTGCGCTCCTCGCTCCTCTGCATCAGCAGGTTCATGTAGAAATTGATCACCTCGTCGTTGAGCCAATTCAAACCCGCCAGAGTTTGGAGATCCCGTCTGAAATGTTATACTCGAGTTTAGAAATACTTTAAGGGGCTCCACAAACCCACACCTGGGTCGCAAGTCCCAGAGACTGTTGAGGCTCCTCTCCTTGCAACGCGAAAGACCGGCGCCCGCCCGGTGAATCATTGAATGATGAGAAGTTTTGTCTCTCTATAGACTTTATTAAAAAATCCTTTTGTAATAAATAATACTAAAATAAAAATAATATTGATTTAAGGAGACTTGCTTTTCACGTAGTGTGAACTCCCGCAGCTGATGTTAACACAATGGACTTAGAACTGGTCGACAACTAAATTATTGTATGAGATATTTTCTAAACTCATCCATAACTAGAGAATTTTAATGGAAATACATGAACTGCAAGTTTGGGATGAGACATGGGTCCCTGTGCTAGAGAGGATTATTTATTATAAGGAACCCCTGTGATGGTCAGCTACCACTAAACCACACAGTCATATGCTTGAAGGACTTTTCTTAATACATATCTTAGTTTGTGCAGCAATGCATCAACGGGTTGGCAAGGGCCAAACAGCAGAGGGGGTAGTGATTGTCATGTGTAATAATATGTTTGTACTAAGAGATCCTTACAAAGGGTTTTTGAAATATCTTGCTGACAAATATTCTAGGAACCGACCTGTGTATCCTTAAGTTAAATTTCTCTACCAGCAGCTGCCCAGGTGGTCCAGGTCCCAGAGCCCTGTTGACTAGTTTCTCTTGTTCTGGCGTCAGAGGTGGTAGTTCCACAGTGGGCTGGACCTCCTCTATGAGACTCTCCGGAATGCTCAACTCATACTTGAGCTTGTGCTCCAGATGTGCTAATTTTTGTTCATAGTTAACCTTAGATATAATATCTGACTCCCGCCGCGCATCTTTCAACTTCTCCTGTGTCTCCTGCCTCTTTTTCCTGTATTTATTGTCGAGTTTCGAGAGCCAGTCCGTGGATGTTATGGCTCTATCTCTGTATGAATCTTTCAGTGTATTGATGGGGTCGATTTTGACAGATGATGATGTAGAAGCATCTGAGGTGATGATTTCCACTTCCGAGTCGGAGGAGTTGATGGATGCTACCGTGATGGGATCATATTCTTTAGTTGATTCATTGTCTTTAATACTATTGAGCCCTTGTTCCACCAGTTTCAATTCATTTAAGGCACTCTTCTGTGACCTGAGAGTTGATCTGAAAGCAGCGGACTCATCTGCCAAGTTCTTGATATCCAAAGGTTTTCCTATCGACGACGGTTTTATATTTCCAGTCACTCTCCTGATGAGTTCCTGATAATTTCTTTTTTCGTCTAAATTGAATACTTCTGCCATAGCTGATTTTCCATTACCATTAGTGAGTCTACTTCTAGATGGTTGAAGGTTGGTCTTATGTGCTTGCATCCATCTCGGTACAGGAGTGGGGGCTTTTTTATATACTTTAGTTATTCCAGCTGGGGCCTTAAACTTAGTGTATGTTCTAGGAGACAAAGAACTTCTATCATTTAACTTGGGACCTACTTTTATGTATTTAACATATTCATCATCTTTAGAGTTTGATTCATTGTTATTTTTACTGACAAAGAATTTATATGGTCTGACAGGTGGAGGAGATGACACCGCTTTAACAAATATCACATCATCATCTTGGTTTTCATAGTCTTCATCTTCATCATCAATATTTATGTAAACCTTTGAGGGCTTCTTGGTCTCAGGTTTAGCTTCAACCCATGTCACCTATAAGTAGTAAGTGGTTAGTAGGATGTAGTTCACTGTAAGTGTTTCATTAAGTGTAAGGAATATACCTCTTGCTGATCATCGTCATCGTCTATCACAGGTTGAGTGATGGTTCTCACGGGGGTGTGTTTCCTCGGTCTTTGAACGGGTGAAGGCCCATTTGATGTTAACCTCATTGGGACAGTCCGAAACCGGCTCCCTAACTTAGATGTTACATCAATAGGAGTTGATGTGCTCGGGTGGTCAGATTCGATTTGAATTGGTATATACCTAACATTCTTATTTTGTTTTTCTTCACTCCACATATCTGTAAAAGTAATATTTTAAATAATGTATGAAAGACAATACCTTTACACGTTAACCCGAAACTCTACCTTTGGAATCCATGACATCGGGGAATGATGTTTTAGGCAATTTTTTAAGTCTCTTCAAAACGGGAGATTCCTCATCGGAGGAGAAATCATCGTCATTCCTAGAAACAATGAAGGATATGAAAACTTAATAAAAATGTTTTATACTTCAAAGGGGCTTGTTACTCACTTGAAGAACTTTGAGGCAACTCTAATGGGTATTTTAATCATCATTTAAAAATTGTACTCTTTTATGTTACAATATATTAGTGACTTTGCCGCCATAACGAATTTCTAATGTTGTAAACAAGAAATGTCAAAGCCATACCTGTCTCTTTTGAAGCTTGTCCTGACTATAGGATTATCGTCGCACCAACCAAGTAATGTACGCACATAAGCCACTATGGACTGCATTTTCAGTTAATTATGTTTCCATTACCTTTCCTATTGTTAAAAAGGTATAAAAATTAGAAAAATCATAAAATAATTTCGGCCGCATCGACAGCACTAGGTCCAGCACACAACTTAGCGGTGAAACATAACCACAGATAATAAATTGCATTGACCTTTAAACTAAAGTTTTTATGGTGATTAAGTTCATTCATTAAGTTTATTCGATTTTAAAATACTTTCTAAAGCGATAGTATTTTTTTTCTCTATTTTATTGAAGATCAATAGGACATTTTCAAAAACTTATAAAATAACATTTCGTAAAAGCTTTAAAAAATGTTGTTTATAATATTTTGATATTTGTGTATTTCAAACATGTTGTAGGAGAAATGTATATATTTTGAAAACCTAAAATATGTAAATGGATACCGAATAACGTCTTTAATATTTCATAATAGAATCAAACCTTTTAAAATCAAGAACAAATGTGATATCTGACAATTGTATCACAGTTGTAAAGTAGGAAAATATCTGTGTTCTTGTATTGAGATCTAAGTCACTGTTTGCGGCAAAATTTACACGATTTTGAATTGCCGAATCATTGAATTTTATCGATATCTATTCTAACCTATTAAAAATTACGATTAGCACTAAGACGTAACCCCTTTAAAAATCATAAAATATGTTGCAACCTGTGATGCACATATTAAAACATAAAAATGTAATTTTAGCAAGTGGTTCACCAAGGAGAAAAGAATTAATAGAAAATATTGTAATTATTACATAATTCTCTATTTTCTTTGTGTGGATAGACTTTTTAAAATATTTACTATTCCAGGGTTTAAAAGTAGCTCTTTGCCCATCGCTCTTTGAAGAAAATTTGGATCCAAATACGTTCGATAATTTTTCCGATTTTGTAGAAGAAACAGCACTCCACAAAGTTTTAGAAGTCGAGAAAAGACTAAAAGAGAATGGAAATAATCCAGATGTAGTAATTGGTGCTGATACTATGGTCACTCTAGATGGCAAAATGTTCGGAAAACCAACTTCCGAGCAGGAAGCTTATGATATGTTAAAAAGGTTAGTTTTTAAATAAAATTGACTATACATGGTTAGGAGAAACAATGTGAGGAAGCTACAAGGCATTTGTAATTCAATATTGTTAAAATTCTTCATCAGTAATTGCAGTTGGTCTTAGAATGATTTTTTTTATATTAACACCAAGACAAATTGGCTTTTCATACGGAGAACTCTATAATACTAGGTGCCACATGTTTGTATAGATTTTACAAAAATAATAATTTCAATTACTTATCATGGATATCATGTTTCATGTTTTGTAATGAATTTACAAAATATTTGCTTGGAAACTTAACAATCTCAGTGCATGCAACAAAAAGCTTAGCATTTTTTAATAAATAAACCATATTTTAGATTAATTATCATGATGTGAATTAAACATGCGCAAGACAATTTTGAGAATTTTGTTTTATAATAATCTAAATGTATGTTGCGAATTGTTGAAATTGATTTAGGTGTTGAACAGTTTATCAGGCAGGAGTCACACTGTATACACAGGGGTGGTAGTGAAGGCTTCGGATAATGTGGTGAAGTTCACTGAAAAGACAGATGTTGTGTTCGGAGTTCTGGATGATGAGCAGATCAAAGGATATATTTCGACGGGGGAACCCATGTAAGATT
>DVQP01001279.1:0-16241 GCA_018231745.1 Danaus eresimus | reverse complement strand
ATCTATTTATATCAAAACGTTCAAAACGTATTTTTGATTTTTTTAATAATCGTCGATTTATATAAAAATAAATATATTTTCACTTATGAAGACATCGGCGCATGGTACAATCTTTTTATTACTGATCCGAGCAGGTGTCCATGCAAACAAGAGAAATTGTACAGCTAGAGGGAAAATGATAATACTATGATCCTCGCAAGACTCATGTTTAAGTCCAGATAAAAATAAACCTAGCGAAAATCGATCAACAAAACTTAAGTAAACAGCTGGCATTATATTTTAGTATGCAAAGCCATTCGGTTACTAATCCTTTGGAAATATTTTTTTCAACAAAACTTGTTATAAGGCCGAGTTCAAGATCTCGCACATTAAAACTGGGAAGTCTGTCTCGCGTATCTTCGTATAACTAGGCAAGTATAATATACTTTATATAAGGTTGGAATTTGCAAGAAGGCTGCGCTCGAGTCGAAGTTGCTGCGTCAACTTAGGCAGGTGTTCGAAATACCGTATGTTATACAATCGATATTAACATTGATTAAAATATGCACCTGGTTTGAAATCACGATATTTTTTCATCTATTTTGTTTTATATGGTAGTTGATACATTTTATGTAAGTATAAATAAGATATATGTACATTTGTATGTATGTTATATTAATAAAATTGTTTTTTATATTATTTTTCAAATGAAGCAAATTAAATAATTTATGTAGTTATTTTATTCGAAACGAAACACATTCTTTTATAGATGCGGAGATATGTGTTTTTTTTCAATTCTCAGAAGATTTATTTGCGGTAACTGTTTAAGAGGTTTTAAGCAGTAAACTTATTGTATTACGTTTACATAATACAATTACGAGTTCGCATAAAAGCTTTTTTATACACAAACAATATTAAAGAAAGTAATCATACAGAACGTTCGAGAATACATTACAGAGCTACATTAAAACTTTAGGTTTAAAAAATTATGTTAAGTTATCAAGTTTCTTCAGATTCGTCAATATCCGTTTTAAAAAACCGAGTCAATCAAATGACCTGGTTTTTAGTGAGAGCCTCTCATTTTCTTAGTGCTTTCAAACACCACTTGAAACGTCTGATTATTATTCTCTTAAAACTTGTGATATTTCAAAAGTTAGCTTAAATGACACCTTTATAGCTACATTAAGGAATTGTAAACAAAATTACGTAAAGTTAAATAGGTAGTTCATTAATAAATAGGACAAAGATGTGAATTTTACCTTTGAAACCGTATTTGACCGACTTCGTTTATATAGTCAATCGTTGATATCCTTATAATTTGTAGTTAGTTTTGGTTCGGTATTATTAAGCTCAATTTGTATTATACATTTAAATTAAGATTTGAAAGGAAAATACATATAGGTCAATGAGATAAAGAAAGGAAATTTTATTAAATTATTATTCTTTGTAGCTGACTTACAATTTTAACAAATTTCATCTTAATAATTTCTATGACTAAAAAGAAAAGGCGCTGGAGAAATCATTTAAATTTTATTTGACTTTATTGTAGTAGAGTATATTATCGCTATGGACCAAAAAACTTATAAATTTCGCATTAGCTATTAATTAATCGCGCTCTATGCAGAATAGTATGATATTATCCTTATAAATATAAAAATTGTCTTTTAAAAACCCAGCTGATCAAGATTTACGTAATTTTAATTTTGTTGATTTTTTTATATAAGAATCCAAATCTGTTACATACAAAAGTATCAATAATAAAGCTGGTAAATACAATAGGAGACTTGCATATAAAAATTATTATAAATATAAAAACTTACTTGAGTTCCTTAATCTCTTCTTTGAGGCGGGAAACATCAGCCAGATGCACGGTCTTCAGAGCTTTGAATTGTTCGGTCAGGGATAGCAATTCATTTTTAATGTCAATTTCGCGAGCGTTCACCGAACACAAACAAATAATTAGCGCCCAAAGTTTAACGAACTCCATGGCGACCAAATTGAGCGGCGGATATATTTAAATTCGCGAACCGAACGTCTGCGTCCCTCCGTGGTCAGGACAGGAATGAGCCGCGGCTTGCCGGAGCCCTCAGCTTTATTACACAGAGTGCAGGGTGTGTTAAGTAAGCGCAGATGCGTTCAACAGTTGTTCTGAACCGAAACCCGCAATGAGTTTGTACCTACACCTATATCATGAGCTGTTGTCCACCATTGAAAAAAAAGGTTTTGGTTGTACCTGTCAATTCATAAAAACAAGGCGAAAAAGTTTAAAGTCCGTTGAAATGGTCCGTGAGTGTTTTTAAATTATTTAATGCTTAATAAATTTATGTAAATATTTGTAAAAATCCAAATATGAGGGAGATTCATAATATTCGTCAGGTTTAATATGGAATTGTAGTGCACGTCTGAGGAGGCTAATTTGATTAATTTTGAAGTTACTTCTGAAGTGTAGTTGCCAGTTCTAGAAGAGTGTAAATCAAGTCAGAACTCGATTTATGAATTCATTTAAACTTTAAATAGAAGATAATAATGAATTGTTTGCGATAAACGATTCAAACTATTGTTACAACTACAAAAAGTATTTATCAGATGATAAAGTATAAAATCTATTTTTTTTGTTACCCTATATTAGTAATTGTGTATAAAATAATAACTACCTCTAGATTTGGCCGATGGCCGCTTCTTCTTATAGATAACATATAATATTCTAAGGAGGATTAGCCACAAAATATTTTTATGTATACAGACTACAACCTTTCTTGTTAATTGTTTCATGTATTAATAAGAACAGTTTATTTTAAATGTACACATAAACATTTGATTGTAATTAATATCTTTATATATAATACTATACATTTTTATTGTATACAGTTGGAGAAGCGGGTTAACTGAATTTTCATCCCATTTGTTTTATTATATATTTTATAATTAATAAGAATTAAGAATTTTATTTAATTATTACTTAAAATGTTAATTAAAATTCTCATCGAGCTTAAGTTACGAGAAGCAATATGATATGAAACCTTTTAAACTTGTGAATTTGTGGCCTTAATGTTCCACCTCATTGACTTAAATACGAAAACAATATGGTAAGCAACCTGTAAAATATGCACGGTTTTGCATTAAATTTTATTCTCACAGATTATTAGTGGATAATTGTTTAAAGAAGTCACTGTGAGACCATAACTAATTATATATTACTGACCGACGAAACCGCAAGTTTAACTTATTGAGGTAAATAGGTAGACGGTAAATTATGTATATTTTTGAATATCTTAAAGATTCCAGAAAATAATCGCTTTAGATCTCACAGAATACTATATGTTCAAAAAAAGTTTAAGAGTGGTATAAGACTTAATTAATTAGTTTTAAAGTTAGGTTTAAGAAACTCAAGATCTATATCATTATCCTCGGGAGTATTATTAAACTTTGTTCTCATTGTTAGTCATGAAAAGAAAGTTCGTCGGTACGACAGATATTCTGTTGAATGTTACGTTCCGGTGCAACATATTTGCAGCGATTTTGTAAATTGTATAGTGGTTCCCACTTAAACTGCAGCCCTTGTAGAAATACCGCCCGCAATCTGAACTCAAATTATTATGGTAGGAATAATTATGATAAATACATGTCCTGGTCCTCAATAAAAGCTTTTATTTGAACAAAATATAATAATTGTTGTGTTCTAAAAGTCATAACGGGTTCGGTTGAACTATCAAAAAGTGGTGAAAAATAATAGGTTGGGTTGTCGTTTATCATGCAAGTGATCCCACCTACCTACCTATCTTGTTTTATGTATGCGTTCCACTTCCAAACATTGATATTATTTTGATGCAGTACCAGTATCAAATGTTTGTCTGAGCAATAACTTCGACATCAAGTTATTATCACAAACGTTAGTTAAAGAATTGTATTACAGTTAAAGTTGATTATTATGTATCGATAATGAATATAAATTTAAAAAATATATTTTTTAATGTATGTTGTTTTCCATTTTCCCAGAATAGACATGACACCGGCTGTTTGTTGAATCAGGGCACCAAAAAATACTTAATTCACTTAACTATATGTGAAAATTCGAGTAAATACCTTTTATTAATACTAACGTGTACTACATTTTTTACATTGGTTTATCGTTTTTCTCTTCTGTCCTGTTAATTTTGATAGTGAGAAATTTGCGTAAGAACACGTTTGTTTGTGAAATCCTTTGTGCCAGTTGAAGAAAAGCTTGTTCGAATGCGTTTGTACCTTTAAGTACGTTGCTGGTATCAGTGCTAAATTGATCTGATTATATAATTGTATTTGTAAGGCATGTAAAACTTAGTCCTAAAAACCTTTTTGAAACCAACAAAGTAAATGTTTTACAAATATTATTTACAGTTTGTCAACCCACGAAAGTTAGTTTTATTGTAAAGAAAATAATCGCTAAGTCCATTTAAATAAATATTTAAGTATGTTTAAAAATTATAAGAATGAGTGCTGTCACTGTTTAAAAAAAAGTTCTTTGAATTTCATAACCTCAATAACTTATATTCGGAATCGAAAAATTTCTTTCTTATTTTTTTCATTAACAGGCAGGATAGCCAGTGTTGTATTGAATGTTTTCAGCAAGGGCTTATATAAAACCTGTATGTGATATAAAATTAAAGCTAAAGCTTTTACGCTATTTTCACCTAACACCTTTGAGAGCCTTTACGGCTGCGATGTCTAACTATATATACTGCCGTATGCTGAAGTGAATTTAAATTTTAAGCTCTTTTAACTTTTAGTTACATCTCGCTCTTTACTCTCAAACAATTGTCTAAGATTATTTATCTATCCACTTTAAGTTAAATATGGACTATCCTAATTTAAAATGAGTTTATAAATCTGAAGAGAGTGTTATAAAACAATCTACAGTTTTGTTTTTTATTGGTTCCGTTGATGCATAAATAAGTGTAATTGAGACTTTTTATATCTTTAGATAAAAGAAAATTTGAAATTTATTCCCAATTTTTATGAATTATTAGAATATTTATTTAATTGAGGATTACATTAGGAGAATACATAAAAGAGTTGTACTCCCAACATCTCAAATGTTGCAACAGATGGAAACTATAAAGGAACAGGTGAACTTGCGAGGGAATAAAAACTCGTTTATTTATATAAAAAAAAATGATATAAAAAAGATTTGTAAAATTAAGGATCTTAAAAATATATTGAATTACATTTTTATGAATATATTTATTCAAAGGTTTTAAAAACATAAATAAAGATACAAACAAAGAACACTATATTTATTCAAGAAGAAATATCAGAAATTGATATGAATAAACCATTGATACTTACAGAAGTTCTTTTTGATATACATAAGTCAAAATACGCTTTTCAACGATGTAAAGCTGATTAATAAATGGAAGCAAACGTACTCGCTATCGGTGATAAAGCTTTCGCAATATTTTATTGGTATTCGATGAAAATTTAAACACGTGATTCATATCGAGAAGATAATGAATATTTCCAATTAATATTCGAAACGAATACAGCTTTCGAGTTAAACATGATTTCTATTTAGAATTCCGAATCGCAGGATTTCGAGAAGTGTCATTGGTATTGTAGATTACAATTTTTGTTTTAGTAATATTAACTTTGCTCGTTTATGATGACGTTACTTACAACTAATAACAAGATTTACGTAAAACAAATGGGTCTAAAGTGTTTTTAATAGTTATAACGAAACAGCTATAAACCATGTATTGCATACCACTGACATTTAGCAAACAGGACAAAATTTAAAAGATACCTACATTTGCTTATACGAGTATATTTATTCTGCTTGGCTTTTTTCGGTACAAACTAGATTTATGTATGATATATGTGTAAATATGAAGATTCACTATAAGTTTGCTTTAAACGCTTTCAGTATACAGTAAAAAAAAATATTTATGTATTGCCAGTGTTTTCTTATTTTGCGTCATGCTATAAAGTATTAAAGAAGCAATACTTAGTAGGTATATATCACATATTTTCAGATAAAGGAATGAGATTTATATATATGAAGATAAAAATTCGTTAAAAATTATTATGAAGAGTGTCTAATAAAGTTTATTTGTTTAGATTTTGAGGAATGTGAAAAACTTGTTATTCAATCTATTCGCAAAAATTAACAAGACTCAGAAATCATATTGCTTGCTTTTATACTAGATAGGACATTTTTGTTGGTTCGTAATCTAAATGCTATTTTATAAAGAAAATGAACCCGGCAAGGTTACTGATATAATAGGAACTGTCGCTGCCTGCAAGAATAACATACCTAAATCAAATTCCATATATTTATTTGTATAATTTTGTAGATCTTGTAAATTTTATAAATCAATGCAACTTGTATTGTTTAAATTACATTTGATTTCCCAAGTCAAAGTAGTGTTAAGTTGTTGAATGAAAATAATTATAAATATACCACGTACACATGTCACCGAACAGTAGTAATGACTTAGTTAGGCCAAACAAGTTTTCAGACTTGAAGCCGTATGGAGAGCAGAACGTTTTGAAGTCAAAATTTATTTAAATAATTGCTAAAGTGCCTCAAAATTGTTTTGAATGTTCATAAGCGTGCAGCTGTTTTTAAATTCAAAAGTAATAGATTAGTGGGAGCCTCGTGCGCGTGGATATTAAGGCCCAAACACATTGTTATTAGTGACAGCTGCAAGACACGCTCCTACTAAAAAATAAGCACAACTGTACACGTCTACCTGAGAACAGTTTTTTGGTTTCCTTACAACCACTAGCTCACCACGCGGGGCGGCGCATGATAGATCTTGCTGTTAAGTAATAATCAAACAGTGAATTTTATATTAGAAATCAGTATAATTTGAGTATTATCTGCATGTATCACAAATTGTACAACTTATATTGTTATACATACGTACACCTACGACATGGATATGACCTTAAATTATGTACCGCCAAAATTAAACAAGAAAAAATTACTTAATATAGACATATGACTTTAATTGCTTTACAATATTGTAATCTCTCTTCAAATTACACCAGTAAAAATTTAAGTTTATTCTTGACACTTATAACATTTATGACTATATAGATATAAGGTCTAAATGACAGAAATACGCTTTCATTATTAATATTAAGTACCAGCTGTTGCCCGCGACTTTGTTTGCATCTTACGAACAATACAAAGTTTCAAAAAACTGCGATATAAGCGGTTAATAACTAATGAAAAGTAGTTGAATATTTTAAGAGTAAAACGCGATTCTGAATTGTTATTCTTTCTCTAGGCTAGTTTCCTTATAAAAAGATGGCTTTTGGTTAGAGCTCAATTATATCCGTGTACGTCTCAGACAATCTTCATAGCTCTCCCGATCCCCTGTAATCACAGGAAATCTTCTTCCAGACTCCTTTGTGTCCCCGTTATTATTCTCGATAATATAAATAACTTAAAGAATTACTGCCTATTAAAACTAATGGGTTATATGGAGATTAATTTCTTTGACATAAATATTACATTTAACATTCATCAAGGACGTAGTGACCATATTTGTTATAACATAATTTTATACATGTAATTACATATAGTTTCTGTTTGGAAATTGGAAACCCAATTTTAGTTAATAATTAAAAACTTAATATTGCAATTATTATTTTATATTTTGATTTAAGATTAAAGAACCTGAACTAGAATTAAAAAATAAAGATTCACCTACTATTAAATACTATTAAATAATACATTTCAATGTTTGTAACTTCTAAAATTCAATATATATTTTATTTTGAATTTTCAATTTGATATAAGAAACGATTATAGATAGAAGTTTTAAATTCAGCTCACTGATTCGTTCAATATTAAATTAAAATAAACAGCATCTTGTTAGCAAATTTTCCTCGGCACTATAAAATATTCGATTAAAACAGATGTCAAAATTGTTCATGAATAATTTTCATATTAAAAAGTTTTTAAAAACAACGAAGTAAGTGCCAGCTAAATACTAGTAATAAACGGAATATAATTACAATCTATTTAAATTCACGACAGAAACATATTTACAAAATTTTATATTAAAATCGATTCAAATACTTTATAATCCAACTAAACACTTAACATAATTAAAAACTAAAATATTATGTTTTCAAAGTCGTTTTAATTGCGCAGAAGTACCTTCAAATAAATTTCTCAATGAAAAGTATGAAACTTTGAATAAAAAAATGTATTTGAGGAGTATTGTGGGTTATGCCTTATTTACAAATTCTAAATGGCTTCTTTTGGTCGCCTCTTCCGAAGTATCTGGAAGTGCGACGGTGGCGCGAGCGCATATGCTGAACGCATCTGTCCTATCTCATGCACGTTAACAAAGTAGCACACGAGTCACTTTTTTTTTAGAACAGGGTGTCGTTTTTTTCACCAAGTTGAGATTTTGTTTGGAAAAATTGTTTTCTTTTTATTTTTTCATACACATTTCATTTCCGTACATTAATAAAATATGTCTTCTGATATTTACTATATTAGTATTGTGATTTCAATTATATAGAGTAAAAAAAAAAACAATTTATATAAAAAAGGACATAATTTATATTTTCATATGACTATTAAAGATGCTAGCCAAGATCTTAAGACCTAGTCTTATCAATGTAGCGCAACCTGTATATCGATATCGGCCGAGATCACGGCGACACCTGCGCGTACGCACCTGCCCGCCTTTGATTCGCCAAAAACGAACAGTCGGAGTCTTCACCTGCAGCTCATCGATATTCTTGTTCGACGAATACCAGCTATCAGTATTAATACATTTATTATAGGTATATCTTCAAAACATTTATAAAGAATTTAAGTGATTCAAGTAAAGGTTACAATTAACGACTTGAGTTTGATCATAAATTTAACGCAGTACCCGTAGCAAGGACTTCTTGGTAAATAAAATGTAAAAGTATGAATGATGATTTATTTTTTATTATTTATTAAGTTGAAGGTCACACCACTATTTACGTGTTTAGTTTGTATGATTGGAAATTAAGTTGTGCGTTAAATATTTTTTGGTGTAGTGCCGACTTTCTTTTTGACTTTTGAGGTGACTAAAGTTTAAATTATTTGTCTCAGGCACCAATAAGTATTATTTTATAATTACTTTTTGCGCAATTGATCGATGCTGAGAAATTTAATGGTTCATAGGGCTTTATGTGTCTTTTATAGGGCGCAATGTACATACTTTCTAATTTACATTACAGGGGAATAAATAGATAACAAGACATTTACCTCTCAGTTAATTGAAAACACCGAATAGTACAAACAATATATGAAATAAAACCAATTGTTCAATCGTGTCATATTTTATTTATAAGGACGGTGGTTCATATCACAAGTGTTACAATGTTATTAATTAGAATTAAATCGACTTACTTAAATTAAAATTTTCAATATGTACAAATCATAAAGTGTAAAAACCTTTAACATTAACATTGTTATATTTTACTTAATCACTAACTCTGTTAATATTCGTTGACAGATTATTTAAAAATAGACGATCCGTTTTTATTCATGAAACATGTTAATGAAATATCATATAAAAAAAAAAAACATTACATTAAGGTAATAATTGGAGCGACATAATAATATTAAAGGCACAGATTTCTCTAGTTTTATTCAAGCAATCATACTAAGCAGCAAAGACAGCTGTCGTAATCGAGTCGAATGTGCGACCATCTGCCGACGTATCGTTGAAAAGACAATATAATCTGATTATTACATCACGTAATGAAGGTTACATTATCTTTATTTTTATACACACAAGTTGGCAGGATTTTTAAGGATTTTTTTTTATTCGGGTAATTTTTGTTTGAAGTAATACAGACAGTTTCTCGGCAAGTAAAATTAGTTACATTAAAAACACTTTTTGAGAAATAAACATCAATTAAAACTGTTACTAGATGTGCATATTAACTATGACCATTAATAACAATAAGGATAAACGAAGAGCAATACATAACAATGTACATTTTTAATTTATTGTTTACATTCTAATTCATATTTTAAAATAATTAAGACATCAGACGGCACGTGTTATAGTATAATTTAGCTTCATATTTAAATCAAAATAATACAAAAACAACAAAAGAGTTTGTTTGTGAAGCTGTTTCTAGTGTTTGCCCACGCTAGTTATTTGAGCCTGTTAAATACTTCCGTTTCGTTTAGTGGCATCAAGCACAATAATTTTTTGTTACTTAAATATAAAATGAAGTAGATACATATCTTAACAAAAATTGCGTGTTTTATTTGATGTCGTTATTTAATGGAAATATTATTTTGTAATGTAAACTTTAATTATATGGTTTTCCTAATAATATTCTAAAACGATGTTGTTCTTGTCGTCGGTCATGTTCTGCTAACGCTGTTATATTTGAGGGTTTACGATAGCTGTAGCTTTACATACCAGCTATAAAACATACGCTAACATTTTTGAGTTAATTAGTTAATATGTTTTTATTTAGGCAGCTTAAAATTACTGAAACAACACTTTGGCTACTCTTTGTCACATGTCTGCAAAATTATAGAAGATATATATTGTGCTGCGATTATAATATATTTAAATTAAAGTTACCCTATCTTATTATATATCTAAAACTGTTTAGGAAGTAGAAACGATTGGGCCGTAGTGACAGGTGGTCAGTAACATCGCGCCGCAGCGAACTAAAAATAAACAGTTTTGGGGTTATTTTTTAGATCGTTATTGATTACGAGTCAGATAGCCTTCGTTGGAAATAGTGGGATGTGAATTTTAGGGAATAATTTATATGTTTTCGTTATAATACCGGTTTCTAACTCATTATACATTGTAATGAATTGAAATACATGTTATGAAAATAAATATCAGATCACGGATATGACGACTTCTATTAAAATTTTGATTGTGATGATTAAAATGGTATTTTAAGCGGTTTATTAAAAACAATCTTTTCTAACGTGAAACCTACCATAACTAATGCCACGATGAATGTTCATTGCTGGCACTGTTAGGGCTGGACGTCCCCGAGTCGTTAAACAGCGAGTCGTTAATACCGTCTTCATTTAAACCAACTTCGGCACTGTGTCTACAAAAGGGACAGTGCCCCTTGGAGATGATTTGGACCTCGTAATCTTCCATGTAGAATAGCTGTAACAATAATTTGTGATAATACCAGCAATTTACATCTCTTTGTTTTTATTTTAAACGTCGGTTGATTTTGGCATCACGCATCTCTGTAAGGGTAACGATGACATATACGACAAATTCTTAGCCAACTGTGCGGTTGTGGTTGTAATAAATACAGTTTTGAAGTCATTAAACTAATGTGTTAAACCGCAAGCTGTTATTTAACTTCTTTCGCCACTTGCAACAATCGGCTGAGAGTAAACGAAAACAAAAGAAATTTTGCTTAGAACAAAACGTTCAACACTAACTTAATTTAAAGCTTATTTTATTCCTAATATGCATTTTTACTGTAAATAAGGACTCTGTAAACAAATGAAATCTATCTACCTATTTAAGTATTTACTGATGTTTTCAGCAGGTGATATAAAACATAAAACATTTATTTCGTTTGAATAACATGCGGGCGAAGCAAACATCAAATATCTAATTAAACGAAAACGTAGCACACACATCAATATTAATTTAGACTAAATATATATTTATTAAGAAAAGACAAATAATAAATTTAACATTAATTTATACAGGTTGCATCTCGAGTAAAAAAAATGTATAACACTTCAATAGCTGTACATATATCAATTAATAACACTGTAATTTTAAATCTTTGTTAATAAATTTGAAATCAGAAGGAAATCAAATATTAAACATCCTAAAACAATCACTCAGTAAATTATAAACTCTCACGTCTCTGTTTCCCAACTTTGCCATTCCTCATACCTTACTAATTTAATGAAATTCATTATACGAATTCAAATTCTAAAACCTATATAAACGGTTATATAAAGACTCTAAAAACAGTAAATATTATAAGTTTACTTATTTTACCTTTAATAGTCGCTTAATTTTACGTTTGATTAAGTTTATAATTTATGTAGCGGTAAGTTTAAACAACTATAAGCTATTAAAGATGTCGAGTGGATCATTATTGTTAAGTCAATATTTTAGTTTATACCATTTATACAAAACGTTTAAAATATTACAATGAAATAGTAAAAACAATATTAGTTATAAACACAATGTAAGAATTTATTATGAAATGAAAATAAGATGTTTATATACATAATAAACGTGTTTATTCAAAGAATCATAAATTTAATAAACGAATACAACGAGCTTTCATAATTTGTTATTCAACATTTGTATAGCTTGGAGGTATAACCTGCATGAAACGCCATTAAATTGCTGTTTTTATTTTTGCCAACAGTAAATTATTTAATTCAAAATAAACAAAAGGTACTCTGACGGCCGTACATATTGTATACTACCCTGCTCTTATTCATATTGTATAACAAAAGCAGTTGACACGTGCCTCTTTAAACATAAGAGAAGCTTAAAAAAAAGTTGCAGCCGTACCAGCCGTAAAGGTGCCTATCAGCATCCTAAATCGCCCGAGAGGCACGGTAAACATTTGTTCTATAAATCGTAGTTATGGAAGTCCCTATATAATATCACTTTCACTGCCTTTGAACATTTTAACAAACTTACAAGATGACGAAAATATATCATGTGCACCTTTTAATTATTGGTAAGTTAAATTTACATTTAATTAATTTAAGTAACAAATGTGTTTGCACAGTTTAAATATTAAAATTCTTCAAGAATATATTTTTAAAGACATCCTTAAGTAAACAAAATATTTTTAAAAATCTTCTAATTTTATATTATTCTCCGATTTGTTTAATTAAATATATATAGTCTTGCTATAAATTTTTAACATGCGGTCTTAACGAATAAATTAATGGCATGAAGAAGTAATGTTTCTATGCATAATATTAAAAAGGCGTAACGTTACATAAAATAATAAACATTTAAAATCTTTCGGACGCCGTGCCACATTAACGATTAAAATATGCACGCTTTGCATAACGAATAAGAGCTCAGAAATGAAAACATCGATTTTTATAAAGAGAAGTGATTGGTTCGCGCTTTATGATTAAAAAATGAGGTGCAGTTCTGTTAAAAGTCAAAACTAGCATGTTAAGGATTAAACAAACCACTCCAATCGATAGCTACGAAGGTTTTGAAATTGTCCTTATTTAGATATAATAATAAACGTTTATTATTTACGAGTTAGATCGACTTATAACTTGTTATACGATTAAAAAAATTAAGAAAATAATCATTTAAATCACATCCGTAAACGAGATTTCAAAAAATTGTTATTATCAAGACCATATTTTGTCATAATTCGCTATAAATATATGAAACTGTATTATATATAAATAGAATACATTTGACAAGATAAAATAAAATAAAGTTGGCATTACGTATTGAAAAAAAGTAATTTAAACATATAGACACGAAACTAAAATTAATAAATTGAAAACCCGTGAAGGTATGAGTAAATCAAAACACTGCTTACCCTATCCATATAACAACTAAACATATATTGTTTAATTCTTACTTACGTACTTTTAATCATTCATTGCGAAATACAAATGTTTACAGACATTTAAAATGACATTTTATTCACGATTTGTTAAAAGTGCCCTCTATCAATGAGAAAACGAAACATTTTCGATCGGTCGCTGCTAACTGCTAGCGCCGCTATGCAGCCTGAGCGGAGGTATGCACAACCACTCGGTGCTTATTTTCCAAACAACAATTCAGAAATGCAGAAATGTTTGCATGTGGGAGTGCAAAAACCTATGTGTGTCGTATTTGAGAAGTACTGTAAACTTTTTTTCGTTTAAAATCTCGTAGAAAGTCCGTTAATTGTCAAATAAACCGGACCCTGATTGGTCGCTAAACTGTTTATATATTTTTTCGCCATTTTATTTTTATTGGATATTGTCATTTGCCTTTCTAAATGCAAGCGAATAAGTTTTAGTTAGTTAATTAGAAAACAGTGCATTAATTTATTTACGATTATGGAAAATTATAGCTTTGAGCTCTGTGCTGGTGATGTGTGTTATCCAAAATTAATTACGAGTAGATTTTCAATATTGTCGTTTGATAGTAATTGCAAAGGGAAGGTGTGTAACCAGTTGAGATTAAACTTAAAGGAAGGTAATGTTATTCATTTTAATAAAAAGTATTATGATAGTTTTAATTAGCTACCTAGCAGGTTGTGTACCCTCAAACAAGTTATTTTGTTTTCCTTATTTGTTGTTTTCAAATAAAAATAATGTTTGGATCTCCACTGGAAATTCCGATTTATATAACTTTTATAAATTGGTGATGAACAGATCGTAATCGTTTTAAAGTACTTTCGTGGCTTAGAGGAAGTTGAGATATTCATCAAATATATAGATGTTCCTTCTGATCGGACTGCTGTAACATTATGCGTGAATATTATCAATGTTTAAATAAAATTAAAATTTTAGGATTTCTACGCGTTTTTTGTAATGTTTAAAAACTAATTACTCCCGACGTTTCTCGGCAAACACGGCAGACATCGCGTCTGCCCGTTAAAAATAATAAATTACCCGTAGTAATGCGAATATATTAGTTTCATTTAAATGAATTCTTGTGAAAGATGTCATTATTATCAATGTTTTAGAGGCGGAAATTATGAAAATTGGTATTTCTTGTTTTCAAACAGTCTTCTTACCCTACCCCAAATCTCTGTGCACGTCATTGGTGTAACTTAATATTTAACAAATTTTTTCCTGACCTCTAATTGTAAATTTTAAAATTCCTACAAAAGTAATAAAAAGAGGTAAATATTTTCTTTTCTAACTGTATTTTACTGGTATAAGCCGTTGTGAAGGAAAAAATTCTCAAACAATTTTATGTTCTAGAAATGAGGGATGAAAATTAAAATAAATAGCGTAAAATCGTTTGGTGGTTTTTTAAGTACGACTCGATTGCTCGATACCAGAATCTAGGTTATTTTGTTGAAAAAATATCTTTTTATTCAATGTTAGTATTGTATAGAGAATTGTAACAAAATGGGATCTCACAATTGTTTGACTTTGCTACAAAGGGATAAACCTTGCTTTTTCAGATTTTGTCTATATACGTATGCAGGTCATAGGAGGAAATACATTATTTTAACTAAAACCATATTTTCTAATACGATGTAATAACTGCTACGTTACAATATTATTGTTTTTATTACTATTGTTATCACCGTTCTCTGAAAGCCGAAATCAAAGTGTCCAGTATCAATCAGAGTGTCACTTCCTATAGTTTAAAGAGTATTCATATTTAACGCACGTTGAAATGTGTACTTTGAAAATTATATATCTTAAATTGTAAAATCTTAGAAATCATATTATAGGCACTTTAATCTCAATCACCTCCTGAAACAAATTAACGGTGAGATAGGAAGAGTGCGACCGACCAAATACACACGAGATAATTGAGAAGGTGTAAAATGTATGATAATTAGATTATGTTCCTCTTCCTAATCCCAGTCAACTCCAAAATTACATATGAGAATGGTAGGACGTCGGCGGTAAACACAAGTCAATATCACTCATACAGTCATGATTTAATAGTTTGTGCCTAACGCGCAAGGCACAAATATAGTAAGTTGGTTCTGACAATACCATGACAAAAATAATCGTTTAACAAAGGACACTTTTTAAACACAAGAAAAAGCTTTACAAAGTAAATGTATAATGTACATGATATTAAACAAAAAATGTAAAATCCTGCTACTATTTTTGCTGAAAAACTGGTTTACAAGATTTTTGTTTTGCTGGGGACCCGATGTCACTGTATTTTTAATACTTTTAAGTAAGTAATTTTGTTAACATCGAATATTTTAAAAGTATACTATGAAAATTTACTAATTACATTCATTAAAACAGATTCTAAAATCCGTATTCTGAGATTTATAGATCATTATTGATTTAATTAACGGAATTGGTATATTGTAATATGTTATTTGAAAATTTTTCGGATTAAGTAAGAAGAAATACAAGTTTAAAAGTTTTTAAAAGTACAGTGGATTTCATTTATTTACGACCTTGGTTGTAGCGACCATTTGTCTATAGCGACGGTAAATCTCAGTCCCTTGAATTAAAGCACACTTTAGTATGTTCAAACATATGGCTATAGCGACTTTGGATGTAACGTCGAGTTCGGGTGTAGCGACTGTTTTTATTGAATAGTTTGTTATAAATTCTTGGAAATCCCAAG
>DVQP01001278.1:0-16250 GCA_018231745.1 Danaus eresimus | reverse complement strand
AATATTAGTTTCATTTAAATGAATAAAACTCGCGAAAATCTTAGATCTCATTAACATAATTTTGAACTGGCAATTTTGCGCTAAATTATAAACCATTCTATTATGAATTCTTACCCAATTTATGTTAATATTTTAAAATTAACAACTAAGAAAATAGTAAATCATATATTAAATATATGTAAATCCACAAATCCTTAATAATTATATTCTAAATGCAACAAGCTTAATTCAACTTTCCATATATAATCACGTCATATATTGACCTCAAAATCATAAAACCATTCGTGCAACCTCATTTTATTAACCATGTAACATGCATTCTGTACAGAAAACACCGTGTATTAACAATGTATTATTAATGTATAGCATATGATGTTAAAAATATGTATGTAAATTGATAAGAACACGTACAGTTCTGGTGAATAATACATTGATTTTATGAATATACAATTTAGACCTTTTATAACGTTATTTATAATCTAAATCATATTATATTTTTATGGAACAATAAAGGATTTTTATTTAAGCCAATAATTATATTATATAAATGTAAAGCTTACTTTATCTCATCAAAGATCGTTTTCCAAGCCGTTTCAAACAAAGACTTTTGGACAACTCGTTTCCTTAACAAAAAACATTAGTAGGTACTTATTTCTTTAACTATAACAAAAATATTTTTTTAAACTTATACGTATAATCTTTTTTATTTATATTAAAGCAATTATGAGCTATTAATTTAAAATTTATTAAAATCTTAGATGAATATAAAACGTAAACACTATTTCATCTATTACTTTCCTTGAGGGTGCGTAGGTGTTTAAGGAACTCCTTCCTTTTAAATACATATCAGAATCAAAACAATAAATTGCAAATATTACCTTGTAAATACCAAAGATCGACTAAAGCATTTTACTAATTATTTGTTGATTTTGAAGTCAAAAAATATACACACTTAATCGCATACACAAGAGCTTATTAAAATTTACCAATATGTCTCTATATAAAATTATAAATAGTTTTGCATTATATGTATGCAAAATCAAATGTACCCAAGACTCGAGTTTATATTCACACAATGATCAAAGCTGTGAGAATATTACAACAAAGTTTTTTCTTTTACGTAGATTCGTAAGAATATGATCAAGTAAGCTTTGTATCCTGAATTTAAAACGTTTTGTCATTAAACCTAATTTATGTAAATAAAATTAATTTCAAATATTAATCTGACGAATATTTTTCTATTAATTTTAATAAAAATTGTCTCTCATAGACTATTGTAGTTATAAGTTTTGATGCCATGGATATAAACATAACACATTTTTTGTCCAAAGACAATTAACTAAAACCGTTTTAGTATATTCCCGAAATAACGATAATAAAAAGAGTGTGTGAGTATAGATAACACTTGACTGGTTCGTTCCAAAAACAGAGTCTCCCCCGGGAAAGACAATGCTAGGTCCTGTTTTTGTATGGAATACTTGTTATGAAAACACATATCAGATTATTTGCTTTCATAATATTACTATAAACATGTAGTTAATATATCTTGAAAAGATGTAACAAACATGTTTTAACGAAGCCCTAGTGTATAGTTTGTATCTTTCCGTATATTGACTAAATGTTAGAAATAGAAAAACAAAATATGGAGCAAAGTTGCTGTTAAATCAAAAAATTAATATAGTAAATATTCCATACCCAAGTTCCGGCATTCACTCTTAGTATAGGGAGCATTTTAGAGTTTGCCACGCGTTATTAATACATTTTACCATTTATAGAAACGTTTTAAAAGTACTCAATTTAAGAGATGCTTAGATTTGACTATTTTATGAGATAGATTTCACCGAAAGTAGACATACTTTTTTTATACAATCCGTTTTTATTTCTCATAGACAGTAGCTATTTCTGTCCCTCCATTCGTCTACTTTTATGCATATATACTTCATTGATTGGTTTAAAGTAATGTAAATATAATTTAAAGGCTAACTATTTTGGTTATATAATACATTTTTGTCAACGTTCCAAGCTGATGGTAACGATATTTAATATGTGGTTGTTTTATAGCATCCCTAATTTCCTAAATATTTTTAAACAATCATATTAAGATTTATTGCTTGTACCATAGTTGTTATAAAATTTTTATGTCTATTGATTTCGATCTAAATGTTAAATTTAATTCAAAATAACGAAAAAATAACCACATTTATGTAACAATAACTTTTACATTTTGAAAATTTAAATTAGTAAACTATTTTCACAGAGCTGTAACTAACATCGGGTGTTTATGTACTAAAAAAAACTAATAATTTGTATTGTAAAAATTGGTAACTACTGTCGTAGTTTTATTGAGTCGCTTTGTTTTTAAATACTTATTGTTTTCTATGTAGTAATTAATTCGAAACTTTGATGTACACGTTAAAAACCTTGGTCAAAGGAAGAAATCAAACAAAAATAGTGCACGGGATTGCAACAGTTTTAATTTCGTTGAACATGTATTTTTACATTTTAAAACAACCAATGGCCGTTAGGACACTGAATCAGAATAATTCAAGTCTTTTAGTAAGCGTTAACGATGCAATAAATATGCAACTAAAAGGCGTAGTAATTTTATCCCACAATTCTCGCTTTAATTAGTAATTAACGACAAAATTCTCACATGCATACAAAAAGTTTCACAACATGCATTAGGTTTAACAAATGAATCACATCCAGTTAAGAAACTTTCAACGTCCAGAATTGCTCTTGATATCAACATAATTTTTATTCACATATTTTTGTCTCCTAGAGATTTTGAATGAATAACTTTCAAACTGTCAGTAGTAAAGTTACTAACAAATACTAGGCATAGAATGCAATACGGAAGCGATGCGACATCGACACCAAGCTTACAACGGGTTTTAAATTTACAGCCGCAATAAAAGTATCGCTTTTATTGTGAAGCACACAATTCGTTCGGACAGCTGTAATTGCAAACTCTGGCAATGTCTATTGGATCACTAATTTAACTTCAACTATTTTAACATCGTGTTTTACAAATAACACGGTCTGCGGTTGGCTTTAACCTTCTTTATAAAGTTGCTTTAATATACAAAAATCGAGATAATTTTTATTTTATTTTTTTTTTATCAAAAAAAATAATTATTTTGTTAATGTTCGTCCAGTGAAACCTAGTTGATGAAAATAAATATGATGAATATTTATTAGATTTTTTTCTCAAAATTAAGTTTGATTATATGATAATTTCCACGCATCTAAAAAAATGTTAAAATTAATTTTATACTTTACAAAAATATAAAATAAATTTATTAAAAACTTAAATTTTATATTCATTTATATTTTGGCAAAATAATGAAAAACTAAGTAAATAGGTCAATAATATCATTGGCAAAATAATTTACTATAACGAATCTTCGTTTTTAAATAGAACTTGTTTCAAAGGGACATTTTGGTACATAACAAGTTTCTGCTTTATTTGAATAAAAATGTGAAGTGGAGATCGTTACTTTCGATAAAATTCCCCGACTTTGTAGCATTCCAACTACGAAACAAAGAGCCATGTCACGCTAATTGGGTTCAAATCTGCAGTCTCGTCATTAAATATCTTTTGCCGTCTGTATTTCTTGAAATAAATATTTCTTTTACACTAATAGATGAGGCAAAATGTCTAAGAACTTGCGCCGCTTGAGAATAGTTTTTTTTTTAATTTCTACTATAGAATACCGCTAATTGAAATTTCAATCAAACAAGCAGTGATAAATTTAGTAATATTTCTTCTTTCGCTTATTAATGCATGTAGATAACGAGCGCTACTTCGCTTCCACTAACTTTTTATAACCACTTTTCATAAAAGTTAGCTGGTTTTGGCTGCAGTAAGAATATTTTAGAACTTACAATGAACAGAAACTGAAAATTTTGCTACCTGTTACCACTGCTAATATTCGATGATAAATTTGAAAAAAAAAAACAAAACAACTTTATCGTGACTCAAAATTTATTTTAACTGGAAAAGAATGATACTATTTTATCACCTCGCTTACAAACAATTTAATTGCTTATCATTAACATCAGTTCAAGTATAATAATAAATATTTACAAGGATTAATCGTTTAATTGCGGTATAGTAGAGTGGTCAACCATTCTGGCCTTGTGTGTTGAGGTTTATATTCAGATGGACTTAATGCCAACGGAGATGCTGCATCTGCTAATGTTACAGAAGATGACGTTTCTGTTACTGCTATACTAGGTTTACCTTTGTGGATTGTTCGCAACTCCTCACATTCAACGGCTCTTGTTCTTTGAAGATTTTCTCTTGTTTCTTTCATTCTAGAAAGTTGTTCCCTTAAACTTCTATATTCTTCTAGGAATTTCTCCAGCTGAGATGCACGAAAGTCAAAATCCTCGAAAGGCTGACCAGTTCTCGAATAGTCTCGAAGGCCAGATAAGTCCAACAGAGGTGTGGCGGACGGAACTGATGACTGCTCTCTGGATGGCGAGGCCGGCAGGCTAGGATTTCGACGCATTCTATTACCACCTACAGAAAGATCTAGAAAACTATTTGACCTCCGTCCACTGGATCTTTGTTGACTTTTGTCGTAGTTTTTATCAAGAAAAGTGATAGAATCACCTCCAGAGCTATTTCTTCGGCTACTTAATAAAGGACTTCGGCTGTCACCATCTTTTCTCCTGGGAATTGTGTAAAAATAATAAGGATCATGTTTTATATCACCTCGATAATAAGACGTTGTGCCGAGGGCACTCATTTCTATTAGATCTGGATAGTTCTTTTCACTGTCGCTACCAGATAGATCATTATCAAGACGATCGCGTGCTCGTGGTCGAGGACATGAGCGAGCGTTATTATTAAACCTATTATTTTCAGATAAAATCTCAACGTGACCTGCTAAAAGCCCCGCCGACTTAGATGTCTGTATCGTTTCACTGGCAGCGTCGTTTCTGGAACAAATAATATTTTATTGAGTTACGTAGAACGGTTAATATTTAAGTGAATTATTTAATTAAATATTTTTACTAAAATAAATTGAACATTACGAAACCATAATAAAAAAATAATGTATAATATATACCGTCAAATATACAACGATAATGTATTTTATTTTTCTGAAAATTATTTCCGAATTTATCTTTTAATTTTTAATACGTTACTATTGGGAAGATGATATTTTTTAGACCTTAACATGCATTTCACAGAAGAGTCAATTTTATTATTTTATTGCAGAGGGGAGTTTTCTTTCTGTTACATTAAGTTCAAGTTTGTAGTTCAAGTTTGTCTCCTTGTATAACCCTCGCTACTATCTTTAAAAAAAGAGTACAAAGGGTTTTCTTGTTATTTAATCAACTAGCAACTCTACTTTTGGTTTTCTATGACATTTGTAATCGATTCAATTATCGAAAAATCTAATTCAATCAGTTTTCATTAATCACAAAAGATTTATAAATAACTGTTACTACATTTTTCTTGGGACTTTTGAACTTTCTTTGATTACTTTCAATAAAAATATCATAATACTCTTATAGATAGTTTTTAAAGAAAATTTTAAATCAGAAATTTGTTTAATTACATCTTTTATCTGAGTTTTATAGCGCACTGAAGTTAACTAAGTTCTTGAATTCGAGAAAGAATACGATAACAACGGACCATTAAGCTTAGTGCAACATATACATTTCATTTTATACTTTATTATACTGATAATTTTTTTATCTTATTATTCGTTTACTATCTATCTTTTAAACCAGCCATGTGGCAAAGTCTGGTTGCCAATACTTTTACGAGGTTTCTTCAGCAAGCTAACTTCTTCTAGGCGAGAAAATATTAAACATAATTATATATTTCAAAAGTTATTTTCAAGGTATTATTATTTCATTAACAGTTCTAACCAAACTGCAATTCAGAATCTAATTCAATAACGAAGGCGTATGTTTGCTCATTAACGATATTTACAATTGGTACAAGTAGTGTTATTGTAGTTAAATCATCTTTGAAATAAATTTTGATTAATTGCGACAGTCTCTAGGTGTTATTGCTTTATTTGCAACATATAAATAGACGAAAAAATGTTTGCTTACAACAGCTAACCAATGAGGCTTTTCATGTAGAAACAATGGTGTTTAAATATTTTTGAACATGTTATATTTGCCGATTATATTTGTGATGATGATGCATCCCTAAAATTATAGAAAAAAACTGGACTATGTATGATGTAACAATAATGTGGCCAGATATAAGATCTGAGAGACATCATATATATTCAAAACCCTGTTATGTTCAGCGCTCTGAAAAACCCAGATACTTAAGTGAATTTAAAAAAGTTTGAAGTAGAAATTATATTTTGTATAATATTAAATATCCTCTATACAAAAACAATTCGGTCCACAATACTTATATTTTTGTTAATAATTCAAGAAATACAAAAAAATTATATCTCTGAAAACGTAACTTTAATATGACTTCTTGATGGACATTTCTTAAATTTAGTATAATGCATCAAAAACAAACTTGAATTTATAGGTCAAGATTCGGTCACTAGTGCAAATTATTATAAAACAAGCGAATATACAATATATCATTTTTCATGTACATGCAATTTAAATAATACTTCTACTTTTAAAAGTTTAGATAAAAACCTGTTAATTTTGTTTTACAGTGCAGATATGATAAAGCTTAACTTACCCCGAGTTATATTCCCTTAATCTTGGTATATGAAGGTCTTGAACCAATTCTCCCGCTCTAGAAACAGGTGGGTCATATTCAGTACGTCGCCATCTAATATCTCGTGAAGGCGAAGACTCGCTTCTTTTTCTATTCACTTCGTCTCTTCCATAACCTTCGTATTCGTCTTCTGGATCGTCTGATGGTACATTTCTATAGTCTCCTCTTTTTCGACTGCTATTTTCTGAAACAACAACCCTTGCAACTTCCTCGGTTGTTTTTAAATTAGCTTCTATTTTTTCGTAGTTATTATCGTGGTGATTCGACGTCACTATCTGTTCATTCCATCTATCTAACTGACGTTTCTTACGAGTCTCATATGCACACAATCCTATTAAACATGAACTTAGTATTATTACTGCAGACACAGCCATCCCAGCCATGAGGGCTCTACCACCAAAACCTCTACTATGAGGTTTTTTCTCAATGGTTAAAGTTAAAACAACTTCCGCTTTACCAGCCCTGTTTTCAGCATTACACGTATATTGTCCAGAGTCTTGAATATCTGCGGACTTTATTGTTAAATTACTTGTTTGTCCTTCACTACGTAGTAAAAAAGTTCTACCCGAATTGAGGTTACTTGATATAGTAGTATTTGCTAAAAGTCGCCCCGATCGAATCCATCTCACTCTTGGTGCAGGCACGCCACTTACTCGACATATGAGAGTAACTTCATCACCTTCTACACCTTTAATGTTGTTTGAGATTCCAGTTACTTCTGGTAAACATGCAAAATCTTCTAGATCCAACCGATCCCATGATTGGGATGTTAATCGCGGAGGTAACGCACAGTCTGGCACAACAGTTGCGGGAACATTTTTTCTTATCATCCAATCTCGCAAAGGTCTAAGAGCACAGTTGCAATCCCATGGATTATTTGCAAGTTCAAGTCCTTTCAATGACCTCAGGGGTGCCAATATGGCAACATGTAAAATTTGAAGTTTATTCTTATTAAGTTCCAAATATTCTAATGAACCTTCCAAGCCCTTAAAACCTCTGTGTTCTATTTCAATTATCTTACAATCACTCAAGGTTAATTTTACTAAATGGGGTAGGGATAAAAATGTATCATCTTTTATTTTTACTATTGGATTACCACTCAGCCGAAGTTCTCGGAGTTCAGGAATTGATTCAAACGCTTGTGAAGGCACCGTCTCTAAACGGTTTTTAGACAGATCCAGTTCCACCAGATTCACTAGGGCACGAAATGCATATTGCCTTATACTTTTTAAATTGCAGGCAGGAATGTATAGACGTTGAAGATTCAGAAGCCCAGCTTCTGCAAAAGCATCATCTTTAAGTACAGATATTCGATTCTCAGCCAGATCCAAGAGCTGAGTTGTTGGATCTAAACGTGGTGGTATAGCATTCAGGCCGGCGCGAGCACATAGTGCGGACTCTTTACCACTCCGCCATTTGCACTCGCAGTGACGAGGGCATTCGGCACTGACGGCCACCGCCAACGCAAGCATCAGCAACACCCACATGCCCCGCGCCTGTTCAGCCCGCGCCACACCTGCCGTCTTCACCGCAGTACGTCATTCCCTAAATAGCCACGTCCCTAGAACAAAAAGTTAATCTTAAATTTATCGCCTATTACTCTCAAGGTAAAAATCAGTAATCAGTCTATAATCCAAGGATTTCGGGCTTAGTGAGAAATGGTGATCGTTCATTCTGAGGCATACTAATTTTCCTCCATTTTGTATACAAAAGGATCGGGAGTACCTTCATTTATAGGGTAAATTTCCTTTGTCATCTCGAGTCTAATAACTCCGCTATTCTTGGATAACCGTTTCGTTATAAACGTTCCTCGACTACATTTAATTTCATTTTATGTTTATTGCCTTATTTATTACATTTACAAAATATGATTCTTTTTTAGATTTCGACTTCATAAATTTTGTTACGAATGTAATTACACTGTCTTAAGTATATTTTATTTCGAAAGGTCACTACGATTTATGTACATGTTCATAAATGTAATATTTTTAATAAATGTACATATTTTTAATACAATATATTGAAATCTGTGTAGGTAGTTTCCTAATTAAATTTTTCTTCTTATTAAATATAAAAATTTTATATCTACTTAATTAATTTTCAGGAGACGGGAAACTTACGACGTATAAAAAAATCAAAGAAAGTACCTAATCAATTTTACTTTAGTATGGTTGAAATAGATTTATATTTGTATAATTAAATACTAGAGCAAACATTAAATATTTAGTATTAGTAATGAACTGGAATCAGTATGACTGAAAGATTTTTCTGAGTCTTCAACAAAAGAATCTGGCCTAAAAGCGGTCAGCAACACTCGACGTTTAGAAGCGCAGTGAATCAGCAAAATGTAAGCTTCTTTTCATAAAAAGAGAAAATCTACACGAAATTAGCAAAATATTGGAATTAATTCATATTACTAGTGTTTTTTGTTTTTGTTTATTTCATTTTCCAAACATCATTAAACAGCTATCAAGTATATATAAGTATCATCATTATTGTGATATATAAAAATGAACGTAAAAATAAACCTTTAAAATATATTTCTAAGTGTATTTGAACAATATTTACGAGAAATCTAAAATAGTTTTACCAATTTTTCGTTTGCAAACCTTGAAAAAAAAAATCAAAAAGCGGAAGATCGGAAACCTTGTTAGATTTGTGCCATTGAAATACCAAACACGATCATTTAGAAAAGTAAATTTATAATATCAAAAAAAATGTATTTTTTGAACTAAGTAACAATTTTTTCAGACAAGAGAGTTTCTGCAAATATGTAAAACTTGATAAATGCAGTTTATCTTTTAAATTTCTTTGCAGAAATGAACATGGCTGTTAAGTTTCAAAGCTTTAGTTTAATTCCGAGCCCAGATAAAAAAATGTAAAGAAACGTAGAACGAGAAAAACTTATTAATCTGAGAGCACGTATAGCTTAAGCAAACTTTTTCGAAACAATTCACGCTGGATAGTCCAATAATCTAGTTCTAATGGTAACAATAATCCAGATATCACGAACAACAACAATCGCATTGTAAACAAGAGAATAAACGGATTTACAGTGCCCATTCAAGCTTATCATCGATCAACTCTGCCCCAATGACGGCCCAATGATCTTACCTTGCGGATATATGTACCAACTTCATTTATTCTCTAGAGACTTTAGAAATTCAATTAGTCACTAATTGTTCCTTAATTATAATTTAATACGACGCCGTAACAGACGACATCTTTAATTAAATTTCGACATAGCAAAGGACATTTGCGAGGAGGTTACAAACGAATCAATACCAGACTAATAACTAGCTAGTCATATATTTTATTATTACTGTTTGGGACTTATAGTAAAACTTAATTTGAGCCTAAATTTTCTTTAAGCCTTGTCAAACAATCATTATTACAGATAATTTATAGATTTTAATAGATAGTATCGGATTATTTTACTGACAAGTTGATTGGGAAATCGAAAACAATTTTACATATTTTAAATTATTTCTATAATGAAATATGATCTCAACCTATTATAAATAGAAAACTTTTTAATACATCAGCTTGTTATTGTACATTTTTATGAAATTTATATAAGTCTGCAGACTCAATATTGAGACACACATTCTAGTAACCCATCATTCTTAATTACTTTTAAATATATCGTGTAATTATTTGGAATGAATCTGAGAAAAAAATGCAATAATGAATCGAAAGTCGACTCACCTCAAATTTTCATAGTCCTTGACACCCACCAACTTCATGCAATCTGTAAACAAAACAAAACTCTGTAAAGTCTATCGTTTGCTTTAACATAATATAAATATTTATAAATTTTAATGATTATATATAAAATAATAATTTGGTAACGGGTATTATGATGACTAATTTATAATTTTATTTTAGTCACTTTTATAATATGTAGAAGTTTAAAAATATATTTCATAATTAATAACTAGTTTGACTTTGAACATTCATAAAACATACAACATTTCAGTTAGAGGTATCACAAAAAAATGAAATAATATGAATTGTACTTTTGTCGATATCCTAAAATACAAAGAACAGGACATGAAATAAATAACATTTAGGTAATCAGTTATCTAGTTTTACATATATAACGCGAACAATTCACTCAGATTGATTAATGTGAGTATAAACATAATATTACTACAATTCCCCAGATAAAATTACGATAAATTGCAATACTGAAATGAATAAGATAGGAGAAGCTAACTTTACAGTTGATAGATGAAAACGCATTAATGAAGATACTATCAATCTTATCTACACAATACCCTCCCCTTTATATAATTCCTATAATAAAAGCTGTCCATAATGCTGACGTTATATCTTACGTTATTTAAGCAATTAAAATGATTCTAGAGATAAGGCAAGGATAACTTTATAATATGAACCATTAACATACAGATAAAGATTGTATAAAATATGAAAACTAAAACAAATTTATTATGAGTAAGAATTAAGTGGGATATTAATCTTCTTAACCTCACAGTGTATAATTTATTTTATTCCCCTGTCGGCGTTTTGGGGAAATCTCATTTATTCTTTCCTGGATACATGATTTATACAGTCAGTAGGGATTTATGGTTTAGTGCCTTTGTAAAAAATATTTCAAAATTAATTAAATTAATTAGAAAACCTACTTGATTTGATTTACGTTGCTGATTACTTTACAAAGATTTTTATTAGGTACAAAGTGTAGGCGTTGTCCGTCAGTAATTACCAAACTATTATTATTAATTACAATGCTGAATAAATATACCTTAATATTACTATGTTTTTTTTTCTTTTAGTAATCAAGTAAAGTTGAAACGATTTAGCTAATATAAATCTTAATATAGGTTATATTAGCTAATATAACTCTTAATATAGCATCATTCAACATTTTTTATTTGAATTTTTTAATACGTTAAAGATTCACTTGTATCACAAGGTACAATCTTATGATATTAATTTTATAAGAGCCAAAATAATAATCTTTTATAATCATAATGGCTTGATGAACTCTGACCCAGTTCGAACACTTGAAATTACTGTGGAGATAAAATTTAGCTATCTTGAATATGTTGAAAAAGATGTCGCTCCCCGGTTACATAAAAAATGATCTTTATCGTTAATTAAAATCTAATCGTATTTAACTTAAAGGGTTGCGGGAAGTTTCATTTATATTAATATAATATTCATCATTTAATTAACGAGAAATATTTATTAGCCTTTTTATTTAAAAGTTTATATTCAGTATAACTCAATGCTAAAAAACATATTGCAAAACATGGAATTGACATATGTTATGAGCTCATTTTAATTTTAAAATTTAATACTCCTACCAAAGATATTAAATACGATTTAAATGTGTCATAAAATATTATATTTACAGCTCTGCTTATTGTGTTCGTCCTTTGATAAACACAATTTGCAAGATATAAAAATACGAGTATTTCAAAAGCTGGATTAATTGTCAACCAATGAGAAAATCTTTTTTTATTTTACTTTCGTTATATCCATAGGAACTCCGCTCCCTTACTTTATTTAGGGTTCTTAAGGAAAGGACAACTGGACTCGTTTTTAGTATATTTATTTTAGCGTTTTGTTTATTTCTTTCAATTTCCAATTTGTAAGCATTACTTCGTTTACATCTTAAGATGAAAGAAGATATATTTATTTTGTCTAAGAGTGAAAACATGTTAACCTTTGTTGTATTTTTAATATAACGAAATTTTATATTTCGATCGTCAAGTCTGTGTTCGTACATAAATAATAAAATTGTTTGTGTAAACATAAGTTAAAGTTTTGACAGCCTACTATGTTGTCTTTCACAAAGCTAAAAGATCTTTAGAAACAGAATATTGTTTTTTTACAGTATTCAAAACAATTCGAGTCCTCTTTTTGAAAGCAGAATTCGCGTGTAGATAACCTAAGAATAAGTGGAGGTCATTCCGCGTGTAATTCTAGTATGCCTTTTTGTAGCACGCGATCGCGTGCTCGACCTAGCATGGTTTACTATCGAGGCCCGTATCCACTGGTTTTAATATAAACTGCCTAACCTAAACGAAGAATTTTATTATTTTTATAGTTCTAATACATTGATATAAAAGCCTAAAAGATATCCCATTAAGTCTCATTAACAGTATGTAACTTTTATGTAGCGATTGATAGACTTATGAAACAGTACCTTGAACAAATTACAATGTAATTGTAATTACAGTACTAGGTTATTATATAAAATTAAGTCTCATTGTATGATGAACAATCTCAATTCATACTTTAATCTATAAGTATTACATATAAAACATACTTTGTACTTTTTGGTTTCGTGGAATCACAATATTTTTTGAAAGTTCAATTTATAATTAATTGTTAAAATCAGAGAAAAGAAAGCTTATGTAATACTAACACTTCAGATAAATAGATCTTTAAGGAATTACTATAGGTACAGATTCTCAGTTGAAAAAGTTGGATAAAACGTTATTATAGACGACAAATCCGTGTACAAGGTAGCAAGTTATTGAAGACCTACAGAAATTTATAGGGTTTCGGTGTCTTTGCTTTTGTTACTTATGATTTTTAAATGATATAACGCTTACGGATAAATAATAAAAAGATTTGCGGACGTACACAAACAAAAGTATCGCCACATTTAATATCTTATGGAAACGTTTGTTTTTCTATGTAAGTTATGTTCTTTTCCGTAATCACTGTAATTTGTATGTTTGAAAAAGAAAAAAACATGAAAATCATCTGTTACTCAAACGAAAAAACAACATTTCTGTATTTTGTAAGCAACTAGTCTTTAAGTAATTTAATATAGAATTATAAAAATGTTATGCTCAACTTATGGTCCAACAATATCAAATGTAATTACGTATACGATTACATTGAATTGCACTATGCAAGTGTTATGTTGCGTATCTCCATTTGAATAATTTACTCGTTATTTTGAAAATGCAATGTGCGTGTCCATGTAGAAATAACATTTGTGATATTATATGTATCTCATTAATTAATTACATCAACGATGTTATACGACTACTTACAAGAACTGATTACGATACCCGCGTAGCTTAAGTACTGTATGCAAATTTAAAATTATCTCTGACTGATAAAAGATTATTTATCGTGTTATGATCAATTGCTAATGGAAAGCCTCTTAATAACTTATAACTTAAGTTCGAAGTAATAAGCAAACGATAATTCTCTCTCATATAAGATCAGTGTTAATTGTCGATAATGTCATTTCGTTTTTGGTTTTTATTCGCTCAAAGTCTGTTACGTGCCGCCCAACACTTATTTGTTTTTACTTTTGTACTAATCCCATTGTTCCATTAGATTCCTTTTTAATACTAAATGGTTTAAATAAGCCCAAAACTTGATGCTACAGTCATATAGCAAAGGTCCACCCACGAACTACTTGCTCGTTTGTCATCCTAAACACAAAAAGAACAATGTAAATGAATTTCAATGTTTAACGACTGAAGCGTGAAACGAAACGAATAACATTTTTCGCATACACTTCATAAACTTTATTACCATAGGACTTTTTTAATCGTATTTGTACTCAAAAATTAAATCTATATAGAGGTCATGGACAAATTCTGGGACCAAAGAATGCAAGTTGGTATTGTATTTTAGCTTTTCAACAGTTATTTTCCAACACTGTATGTTATTTTGATGTTAAAGTGAACGAAAAATCTTTGAATGTAGGAAAGTCTATTTTTCCTGTATTATATGGTTCGTAAGTTTTATGTCGGTTATCCAAAAATATAAAATAGTGTTTTACGTCTTTGCTTTATGGTCGGGTATGGGTGGCTCGGGCTCACATTATAGAAACGTTTGAGGCGACTTTCAGTATAAAAGGAAAATAATACTGCCCTAGCTCATTGTTAAAAAGCCATAAATAGAGAATTTGTTTTTATATTAAAAAAAGTACACAACTGTTGTTTATACATATGGTTATTTTTATTAAATATTTCAAATTGCACTATAGTTAATATTAAACTTTTTAAAGACAGTATTGGCTCTTGGGTTCCTATAAATTTTATAACAACATAATTCTATAATGAGTTATCTATCTAGCCACTTCAGGACATAATATGCTTTCGAGTTTTAACAGGCTAAAGGGTCTTGCAATTCCAGATCTTATACATTTGTCAGACCGGTCAATTGTATTTAATCTACTCACATCTCACTCACGTACTCCAGAGCTTTTAGTACCCATCAGTCAACTGTTCTCAAAGTAATCTAACCATAGACTACCATTTTAAACGGAAAGCTATGGATTCTGTAAGTAATCGATCCATACCAATCCTTGATGTTCTGAGGATTAACTTTGGATTTTCGCACATGATACTGTTAGTGACCATGTCTCATAATCTTATATATCCCGTAACAAAATTTATCTTTAGATCATGTGATATTCTAAATCCGAATATATTGAAAGGTTTTGGATTCGTACTTCAAAACTTTATCCGAAGGCTATTATGCAGTTGTAAAAATAATGTTTTTGTTCCTAACTAAAGATCAGTAGAGTGGACATGAATTTGTTTTATCCGTGTTCACTTTTAAACAAATAGTTTTAGCAGTCTTGTTCGAATCTTCGTACATTCAGGAAAAGTCTTCCGAGATTAAGTACATTACTATAACATCAGTGTCAAGCCACGATGAGTGCTGTTATTGCTATTACAGATTCATCTTTGAGTTATAGAGGTAAAAATTAAATAAATAACATAGATTAGAATTTCTCGCTGTAATTCAGATAGGTTCCATATAAAGTCTTCATTAATTCAGATTCCTCCTTCGTCGAGGTAACTTTATCGAAATATTTCTTAATTTTTTTATGGCCCCAAACCTTTCAGAAAACTGATTACTTCGTGTCTTAAAAATTTGTTTATGAGTCGGCTAAGACTAGTTACAGATAAATAAAGCTTTTTAATTCTAAAAGCTCCCTATAAACAATTTAATTTAAATTTGTGTTAAAATACATGTACTTATTACTTTTATCATTATTCCAAACACGAGTTAAAAAAAAATTAGGAAGCTAAAATCAGAAAAGTTGACCAAAATTAGAATATAATTCCCTCAATTAAAATGCAGGAACCTTTCGAACAAAGGGCAGTTGGATTAGTAGGGAGCGCTCGGACAAATAGACTATAGACCCTTATCACATCAGATGGACAGTCGCCGACAACATTAGCGCCCTGTCACCATTTGCTAGTAGAACTCAAACGTGTATATTGCTCATTTATAACTTCATGTAATTGCTTCGTGACGGAACGCCCGCAGTCAAGGAAATGAAAACGGTAGAATTTCGAATTGGCTTACAGTCGCTTTGCAATTTATTCAGTAAACAATTTATTATAGAAGATGTAGACATCTTTCTCTTAATCTTCCGTTACACAAATATTATATAAATATGGAAAAAGCAGTATACCAAATTATTTTTTCAAAACTGGTTCCATTTGGAATGGCCAAAAGAAATCGTATTGGAAATTTCATCACGAATTTATATCATTTACATTATATA
>DVQP01001277.1:0-16252 GCA_018231745.1 Danaus eresimus | reverse complement strand
AGTATATTGAAAGCACTATAGACGTGATAAACATTTTCCTAGCATGATAACTTTACGATTAATATAAATATTGGATAGTCATCGTACAAAGTTCTCCTAGTATTTAACTGCATGTCAACAGATTATGTCAATAAATGCTGTTATGAATATTCAATAAATTTCATTATAATTTCATATGTACATATGCAAATAAATTAATATCCGTTTCGAACTTCGACGTTATGTAATTTTTTTCAATATATATGTAAGAATTATTATAACTCACGTCTTTGTTAATTTCGGTAGTAATTCCGTCCATGGCACATTTGATTTGTATCGGTTGTGTAGGAGTCGTAATTTTTTATATTTATACCTTTGCCTGTTGAAATTATTTTATTTTGACACCTTCCTACTGATTAAGTAAACTATTTCGGGCGGATGTTTCAATGGAAGTTAGCTATGTGTGTTAGGGTATTTCATGAGCAATTATATATAGGTTTTACGAAGGCGAACAAGTTATAACGAGCGAAATATTCTTGAATACGAATGAAAACTACGTCAACAACTTAACTTATTTATTATATATTTGTATAACTATATTACATTTAACTATACATTATATACAAACTACAAGGCAGACGTCTTCAAATATACTCAAATGGTATATAGCAGAGCCTTCTTAAGACTAGTAGTGGGATTTGTGGAAGGCACAGGACGAAAAATATTGCGAAAGGACTGAAAAGTATGCAGGTCCCCAACCACGCTGCCAGGAACCATGTTGGCAGAAACGTTTGTTCCATCATACCAAAAATATGATAGTCCTTGTGACATAAACGTTCATTTTTGACTACAAACTATCGTTTAACACTAAATTGTAGCTGTTTGTGACTGTTATCGATGTATTAGGAACGCCATCTGGAAAAAAAATATCATGATTCAGATATTACGTTACGTAGCCATAATAATGTAATGAAATTTAAAGAAGAAAATATAAATAAAATGACAAAAATATATATCTAAATATTTTTTAAATTCGTTGGTGATTCGGAACTATTTCAATGTTATTAAGTGTATTTATAAAATGTTCTAGTTCATCAATAAAATATTGGTAACATGCACCTGCGGTTATCATTCGAAGCCACTTAAAGTTTGTATGTTTACAAATCACGTTGTTATGTAACGGAGGTTAGCAAAATAAATATATAACTGTATTTGTAAACAAATGATTAAACAGTCATAACCTTCGGTTCACAAGATATAAATTGTTGGTGAAACAAAAAGAGTTTTTTAATTAAAAATAGATTTATTGTGAGTAATGATGAGTAATTAAAATGAACTTGTTAAAAACTCTCTCACAGGGTCAAAGATGAATGTCTGGTCATGTATTTTCGTCTCATTAGCCGTTAGGGAATGTTTTAATGATTAATTCTAACGAAAATCTGTTATTGTATTAAACTTTGAGTTACACATCTTAATTGTCAAGATGACATTTTAAATCGACTATCAACTGTATATAAGCGTTAAGAGAGATATTATCAATAAAACAAGTGATTAAAACGTCTTATTACTCTCAAATAATAATATTTTATATTAATTTTATTACTAAGATATGAAATAGAACAAGATAACCTTTTATTTTGTGAGCGTTATTCGTAACAATGACACGAAAAATGTTCAATACACCTACATTTATGGAATGTTATACCATTCCTTATCTTTCATCCAACAATCTCATAAGTTCAGAATTACATAAATAGTAATTTGATATGGCCTAAGAAACAAGATAATTGTTTAATCAAATTGACCTATAGACATATGGATTTTATGTTTAGTTGTTTATTTAAATGAACAGAGACAAAAAGTAAAGCGAACAATTCATATTCGGACGTAATGGTAGATATACAAATATGTATATGGCAACACTGATGTGTGTTTAAATATTTTCTTTTACTCGTTTGATTATTCAAAAGAATTATACTGAGGGAAAATACCTAGTCTTAAAGATTCTGATTTCTTCCAATATGATTACGATCGTTGCAGTCTTCCATAGTGTCATTAGCTATTGAGATTCCTGGTTGAAAGATTCAATATGTAGTTCCATTTATATCGAGAAATATGAGCTTGTCCTAAAGGTTACTAAGCCAGAGAAATTCTACAGATATGTTTGAGGATAATGTTTTTTCGAAATTAAACATAAAAGCAAAGCGACTCTATAATTTCTTTGGAAATATTACCTTATAAGAGTAGATAAAAGGAGCGCTAACACTATCTTTATGGGATAAATTTATTAATATTTACAATAAACTACCTTATTTATCCGAATAAGATAGATATAAAAATTAATAAGAATAAGCAGTTATATAAAAAAAGTTTGGACAAAAGTTGCGAGTTATATAATTATTTAACATTTTTTTATACAAAAAGTAAATTATCTAACGAACATGATTTCATTTAAATTCATCTTAAATCTATTTTATTAAAAAACTTGATAAAGTAACAAATATAAAAATATTTGTTCAAACTTAATCAATATTAGTATGTAATGTTAACAATTCGTTTCTGTTATTTGACTTATATCAATCAAGATCTCAAGTTAGCCGAGAGTTGTCTATTGTTTTGATAGGATTGAAATACTACGTGTAAGTGTACGTTATATTTATACAAAATATCAAGGTGACAATGACTACGATGAAGTGATAAAATAAAAGCTACCAAAATACGACGGTTACTATATAAATATATAACCAAGCTTGAACTTAAATCGTTTAAAAAAAAACTATGTTGTTATTATCAAACTGATTAATGTTTAATATAAATATCCATTTCATATTTTTCGATTTAAAATATATAAGGAAGAGGAATTTAAATGTACTTATTTTTTATTCTGCGTATAGTTTCAGGGCCTGTTATATTGTAAGTCGTTCGAAGTCAATCCTATCTTAATTTTACTGGATTTTAAGGGAAATCTTTTAGAATTGTGGTGCAGAAGTGGTTTCATTTTGTATTAAGGCTTGTGAGTTTTCACTAGTTCTTTCAGTTGTTAGACTCTTTTATTTTATTATGTATTACACTAATTCCTTTACTATTAATAAATATCCTTATAAAATATTCCTCTTATACTTATTAATTAATACATAAGTATTGAAATAGATTGTCCCGAAAAGATAAACATATAACAATATATTATGCCTATATAGTATTCATATTTAAAATTTATTATAAAATAAAAATAAAATGCTATGCGATCTCTGCGAGATAACCTTAACTTAGTAATTATAAGAATTATACGGCGGTAAGGTTACTATAAACAGAAAAAAACTTTTCATACATAAGAATATAAAAATAAAAAAATATTATTATCTATAATATATATTAATGAAATACATTGCCAGATAACGAGTACCTAGTGATGGTAGGCAGTATATTTGTAAGTCTTTAGATATGACATATATTCGCGATTTCAATTGTATTAAAATGAAACTAATATATTTTCGAAATTACTACGCGATTTTTTATTACTTTAAAACTACATAATCCAGACGTTTCGGTTACTTTACAGCAACCGTGATCACGGACAGACGAGATGGGAATGCCTGTCAGCTGGACCTGTTATTGTATTAAAATGTCTTTAATTGGATGGTTAAAGCTTGTGATAAATTTGAATATTAACGAGCAATATTTTAGGTTAAAAATAAGTTTCCAATGCAATTTTTTAATAATAATACCATTATAGACTTCGAATCAGATGAAAAATATAAAAACTTTTGAAGGCAAGTGTGACACAAGAGAAGACAAAAAGCTGCCTAACGAATAAAAAAGCCTGTGGTGTTTCTTCCTAATAATTCTCAAAGACAAATATTATAATATTTTGATTTAAAAAAATTAAATTGAGCGTCGGTTGAAGTCCGATCGGAGAAGGCCAGATGATATATTTTAATACCGCATCATGTGGAAGAGGACAAATATTTATTCCGTTCATAAAAATCAGTAAAAGAATTTTTTTAACCGAGGGTATACTAATAACGAGCTTGCACTAATATGTAGTAGATTTTAACCGGAAAACAAAACGTTCAATTAACGTAAAAAGCGGAGAAGGAACTGTTCTATGAGAAAACCGTGAGAAGTAATTTTTTTATGATTAGATAAGTTACGTAAAGACCTTTTTTTATAGCAATAATAATTAGAAATAATTTATAACCGACTCGTATTAACACTCCCAAAAAAGAAATATATTTAACAGAAATTATTATCCCGAATTTGAGAATGCTTTTAGTATTATTGCTATCAGCTCTACAGCTAACATGAAATTAATATAACAAAGGTCCTGATTAATTTTAAAAATGTTAAAAAATTCTCTATATTTTTCATTAATAATTAGGTGTTGGCATGGTCTTTTCTGGTTAAATAGAAATTTTCGCCGTATCATACCAGTTATAGACCATTTTATCGTTACTCCACCAACGTAGCTACTGATAAGGTCGAATTTGATACTTGCTACTACAAAAGTTGAACCTATACAAATATTAAACCCAAATTGATAGATTAAACTAATCTGTTGCTTAGATATTCTATGTCAAGAACAAGCTGGCTTCATAATTCAAGCATTTTGGGACGAAAAAGGTTTTAATATAATTTTTTTTTGTTGATTTTTTATTCCTCATTTTTTATATATGAAGTATGTAATGAAATAAGCAACAATGAAAATTACAATGAATTCACATTTCGATTATCTGTTTTTTAATCGGACACATTATCAGTCATACAGTTACCACATGGGTAAGAGCCCACGGAGTCAAAGGCAAGTGAGATCTATCTTTACATATTTGAAATCCGGGTATTTTATTTCTGTATTTTTTGCGATATAAATAATTTTATATACATCTATTAAATGTTACGATTACATAAATAATAGTGTTACAGTATGTTTTTCATATTATTAATACATGCTTAAATTGAATTCAATGTTCCGTGTAATTTTAGATAGAACACTTGAGAATCTCTTAGATTAATCATGTAATTTTACTGCAATCCATTCAACATACTTAATAAAGCTCGTTTCCTTTCCTAATGTCCTTTTTGTCGTTAAGTGTACACGATCACATCTGATTAAAATTGCATTCTGTCAAAACATTGGACATATTCGGAAAATCGCTTCTTGTAAGCCCTAAGTGGCTCTCATGTCGCAAAAATTTTACAATACCTAAAAACAAATGCAATTAGAGCATGTAGAGCATTGCTGCGATGATGTTAGGTAACTTAGCGACGTTGCTTAATCTATAGAAATATCTGTATTTTGTTGCTGTTTTAAAGTTATGAAACTTCATTTATAAAACATGCGTTATGTTAAGATAACGTAGAAAGCTGAATGCATGCAAGGTCATTTATTTTTCTGACAGGAAACATAAAAACCTTGTATATTTAGAATAAGTTCCTGAAATATATTTGAATAAATTGAAAATGTGTTTCGCATTATTTATAAACAGACATTCGTAAAGATAAACAGATTCATTCGATCGATTGTTTGAAAAACAGATATTAAACTCCGCTTTAATATTAAAGGCATTGTTTGAGCAGTATGTTTAATTATTGCTATTATGACAAAAGGATGATGACGTATGAATTTTATAAAGTCAGAAAAAGATAAATAAATTGAATCTTGTGCATGTAAAATTCGTCAGGACAAAAAAGAACAATAGAATAATATATAAAGAATCATTAAAAAAATCACTTGGCCAAAACATTGAACCAAAAATAGCTTTAAAAATATAAAAACAAATATTTTCTAACCTATGCATGTGTGTTTACAGTTGTAAACTATCCAGAGGTAACTAAACATAGCACGTGCTCTATTCCCAATATCACTGTCACTTTCAACGTGTAACACAATAACATAGTTTGTTCAAGTGTAGTCTAAGTTGGTACTGCGTGGTAGCGAACGATTCGGCGCGGGCGCACGCAACCGAGGTTTCAACACCGAGACGAGGGCCACCCAGTTGTACGACTATCTCTTTCCCGCATACGATAATCTAGTGCGTTGAATGAGATGGCGAATACAACTCGAATGCAACATCGTCAACACTGGTTGACCTTCTTGAGCCACCTTTATTGCTTATAAACACTTCTTTTGCAATAGACCAGTTCTAAAAAGCCTAATCCTTACTTGGTTTGTACAAAATGTAGATCCCGATAATGGTAAATAGTAGAGTAAGTAAAGAATTGATCTTGAGTTGGGATTTCCATAGTTAGTGAATAGTACTAAAATATATTTTGTTTATTTAATATTCTAATTATAGTTTTTTCGTTACTCTATCATATTTTGTGTTTTAAACCCATAAAGTTGTTAGTACGTGTTTAGATAAAATATTCATAAATGTCCTAAAGTATGAGTAACTATCTTAAACAGATAATGTCATGGCTTTGAAATTGTATAAATATCTTATAAAAATTGTATGTTTCTTATAACACTTATTCATTTTTTATGAGGATGGCCATGAAATTTGAAATGCAAATTTTCAAGATTGCCCTGTCCGTACAAAAGTCGAGACACATAAATGTACGGGAAATATCATGTTTTTCTTTGTTACAAAGAACAATTAATTATCAATGCTCCTCAGTTTTGGCCATTTTATGAAAGACGATAGTTATTGCAAGTAAGTGTTTGTAACAAATGATTCAATTTTACTTTCAAACGATTACACAGGGGTAAACTATTCAGTGAAATTAAAACTTATTTTTAAACGTGGATAAAATTGCGTCAATTGCATTAGTTTAATTTTGGATACTCACATCATCCACAGATACTCTTCGTTGCTTTTACTCTGTTGTCTTTGAAGTGTACCGAAATGTGTTCCTGAAATACATATGTATGTATATGTAAAATATATTTTAATTTGATAAAGAAATATCTAACATATTACATGTTCCTTTGTATTTAAAATAATATCGATTGAAAGAAATCGCTCTTAAAAATATCGTTACGTTCGTAATCTTTACGTCTCTTCTTGTATTATTTATACAATTTAAGTCTACGGTATTGAAAAATATTTTATATATTTTTTCCTTTGTTATGACGTGACGTCAATCACGTCAGCTTTTAAGACTGCATAAGCCATAAACCCGTATTAGGACCGATAATATTATACGATTTTTTTTGCAATTAATTCTAATAAGTGTACCAACATGTATTAAGTAATAACAGCGAATAAATAAGAAAAAAATATTGTTTTTGCTTTATTAAATAATGCAGTAATATTATAGAATACAGGCATTTTAATACCACATATTTACAAACATATATGTATACAAAAAGACTTTCGTAATAAAGTAATTTATGTAATGAAGTGATGTGAGAAATTGAAACTCTACAATGTATGTAAGAAACTAGATGCTTGGAAACGACTTTTTACAAATATTTACTCGGATAATTATATCTCTTTTAAGGAAAAATATTAGGCAGCCTTGGACTTTTGTATTGGATTCGGATAAGTCAACAATCAGCTTTTATAAGGTCAACAAGTCTTGTTAGACTAAACGTTAGCCTTAAATCTTGAATATGCTAAAAATTTTAAAGATACTTGTGAATTTCTTACCAGCCTGATATCCACTTGATGTTGAAGAACTGCTGGTTTCACTTTCCGTTCTTGGTCTTGTACTAAACAATAAATTCCATGGGCTGTAGTTTGCAATTTGATTTGTGTTTTGATTTTTAGCTGATGTTTTATTAGATGGATCCATACTTATTATAACTTATTAACCGGTCAACAACTCGAAGAACGTCTTTAGTTTAAAGGTTATTTAATAATATAACCAAACTATCTCGAGCGCGGCAACTGATAAAATAATAATATTATGGTTGCACTATATATCTCTCAAGCCAAACAGTCACTGGCCGGCAAAGTGAGTGAACATTGTTTTGAACCGATCTCTACCGAGACAGCACGAAAATAATCGAACGTTGGTGTACTTTCATGGATCTACTCACACAAAGCATTCACTAAAATTCCGTTTCATAATGCGCTGTATTGCCTCTGAAATAAAGTTTACAATAAAATAAACCTAAAGTAAAAAACCTATTTCAATATTATTTAAAGCTACTTAGAGTTTTGTAAATTTTCCTCTTGCATGTGAAGTCTGCAGTGATTATACAAAAAGGTCCAAAAAGTGAGTAAACAATAAACTTAATACAACTCAGATCTAAATTATCTGTTATGTGGGAAGAGTTAAAATCCGTTAAACCTTTTTTGGAGTATATGATAATGTGTTTATAACTTCACAAAAAACATGCCATTCACATTGACGTCAAAATGACGTACATGATATTTTAATATACCTGGATGTTGATCGAATTTGACAAAATATAAAAAATATATTTATAGAGAAAATAGAAAGGTTAGAAAAATGAAAATCCCATATGTTGTATCATTGAATACGCGGGAGGCCTATAGCACATGGCAAACCATGAAATCATCCCCGGGGGAAGCTCCGCGCAAGATTGTGGCGGAAGATTTCGAATGGGATGATGACTTCACACCAGCGCCTCTCACATTCTTTGCTGCACTTTCGCTTTCTAGAGTATTTCATAGAATAAATCCGCTGCGGAAAATATTGCAAAAGGACGTCGATATGCTTATGGATTTGTATCTCGCTGATATACCCCTTAAGTATAGCGTACCGTATATAAAGGTTAGATTTAGTACACTAATAGAGGAAATATAAGAATCTGAAGATGGGTGTATGTGAATGAATGGGTGGATGTTTGAACTAAAAAGGCGATTGACAATGCCGTTGAAAACGTTTATAAAAGTAATGGAGTGTCTATAATGTAGAGGTCTGCTCATAGAAAAAGCAATATGAAAATAACACACCTTTAAATATTATAAAAAGAACATATTTGTTACAAAAAAACAAAAAATAAGTCGCTATAATTATCGTACATTCAATAAAAATTTTTCAGGATGAACAATATTGGAAGAGATCATTCTATTCCAAATTCCCATCTCGGAAGGAAATGGGGGTAACTTTCTGGAAAGGCAAATTTTTATCTGCTTGCCTACAAGACTTTTTGGAAAACGTTAACCCTGATGTCTTTATTGAAGAAGATGCAATCACATTAGCAAAATTGGTACTAGTTTATAAATAGATTTTTACCTCAATAAAACCTTCATCAATTTCATAATAATTACCAAAGTGTTTTTAGGTTAGTCCATATATTTTTGAATTGAGCTTAAGTCAAATGCAAATGGTCCGACAGCCCACACCGTCTATACCATATGAACATTTAGTTGAAGACACTTGCGAATTTAGCGTGCCCAAAGTCTACGATCACATCCCCTTAGAACCAGTTCTCTGTAGACTATACAATCTTAAAGAAATTTCTCTTATATTTGGTATAAACAATCTAGAGGACAATTATATGACGAGATATTTCGAGTTTTCTATAGCAGATTGTGAGTCTATGTGCAGAGGACTCGAATATTTAAATCATCTAGCAACTTTTCGCATTAACCGGAGTAATTTGGATTGTTCCAAAGTAAAAGTGATATTACAAAACCTCGTGAAAAAGGAAACAATTGAAGAATTAGACTTTAATCACTGTAAGATTGGAGATTATGGCATGAAAGCTTTAGGAGGATTTATTTTTATACATAAAAACGTGAGGCGTGTAAGAATAGCTAACAACAGATTCAAAGAAGCTGGCATACAAGGTATTGCCTACGCTTTACAGATGAAGCCAGCTGCTCCTATTGAATTGCTTGGTAATATACTATTGGATTATTTAAGATTAAACTTAATGTAGTCTAAAGTTCATATTAACTTAGGTTCATACACAACTAACAATAAATGAAAGGTAACAGTACAGTGGAATTTCTTTTAATATGTGTACATATTAAGATTTCAGTTTGAATCCTATGTCCTTGGAATGCGCAACCATCTTTGCGGCCGCTTTTGTGAGGTGTAAGGAGAAACCTCAGACTTTAATAGTAAATTCTTGCGGTTTCAGCGGAAAATCAGCTGAAAAGGTACAGTTTATAATCCATCCGAGGCATCCATATGTTAATTCCTGAAACGGATTGTTCTACCCATATATCTCTCGATTAACTTGTTGCAAGTAGGAATTCCAATATATGAATATTCTTAATAAATATAGTTCTTAGCCTGCACGTTAAAAGGCCCGCCTCTAATACGCGAGGGCGTGGGTTCGAAACCTGGCAAGTACCAATGTGATCATTTCTAAGAGTGTTTAGACATCACTGACTGGAAGAAACTGTCTACAGAAAGCCTTGGGGTCTCTTAATGGCCCCAAAAAGTGCTGGTGCAGAAGTCAAGGGGAAACCATTGTAACTGTATCTTCCCAAGAAAGTCATCGTGTATACGGATCACTGATACGTGATGACCACAATGAGTCTGCAAAGACTCTTGCAATGATGATGTGTTTTGTACAAAAATTCGCATATATGTCTTTATCAGTTTTACTGATTTTTTTAGTAAATATTTTATGATCATGCGGTATTCTAATAAAAAATAAGTAATTTCACGCTCTTTCTATTTTCTTTCTATTTTTTATTATATTTTCTAAAAGTGCTAAGTTAACACGGTTTTACAGATTAAATTACAAAGATTCGTTTTTTTTAGATGGCCGGATTACTAAGTCTCAATCGTGGTTTGACTAGATTGGATATGGCTGCCAATAATTTATCGGGCGAGGCAGAAAATACTCTGATACGTGTTTTGGAAGTAAATAAAAAGATTTTGAGAATTGATTTGCGTTGTACACGTAAGTGTGACGTTGAAAAAGTGTCTTTAATATATAATGTATTAAAAACATTCATACGATTCGCTTTTTTTATGATAACTGTATTGTGATGGAATTAAAATTCTATAAAACGTGTATCGAGAACATCATTCTAGACATCTCTGATGAGACGCAGGCGAGAGTGAACGAGCTTTTGGAGAGAAATAAAAAGCTAATAGGCCAAGAGACAGAGGCGAGTGATGAAATTCCACCGCTGTACCTCAATGAGCCAGAGTATCTGATATGGGAGTATAATCCTAATAATCCGAATTACATCCCCGGACGATATCCGGAGAGAATCCCGGAGGTTTAATCATTTAATAACTTTTTGGAAACTTTTCTGGATTTTTAGTTTAGTCCTTTGTTTTCTTATTTTTTACATGAGAAACCTTATGTTTTTATTTTTGTAGTTTATAACTAAAGAGCGTTTTAATTTTTTAATAAAAGATTTGTCGTTTGATATTCTTTATTTAATTTAAGGTATTAATATTTAATATTTTCTTTTTAATAATAAAACTGAACCAGAGTGAAATTTTGTTTAGAAACAAGTCCTTATATCTCAGTAACGGGTGTAGAGATCGAAAGAGGAAATTATATTCTTCTACAGTTTCCGTAAGCGTTGGCCTGGATCAAAAGGCAGTGGACAGTCTGTAGTTTTTATTAGAGTAGCTCGCCTACACCATAAATATAGATCATAATATATAAAGATCAATATCTAACAATTCACTTCTTTGACAATCAGTCCAAATATGAATATAAGAAGTTAGAATAGAATTTATTTAGACAAGTCAAGACAAGATTGGAATTATCACAATTCTAATGAGAGAACCAAATCAAATTTTCTAGGACAATTTTCTTTTAAATACTACTCGCTCCCAAGACAAATCAATTAAAGCATGTATTAAAATCAGATTAAATTTCGTTATGTCTTTACATAAAGTTATCATACATGAAAGTCTCTTATTGTCTTTGTTACAAGCAAATTATGTTGTAGTTTAATTTTATTACTTGTCTTTATTATTATATACATACGTATGTCTAAAAGGAACTAAATTGTTTGGTTTCTCAATATTACCTGTTGTTTCGTATAACGTATTATTGTTTTATAATACAAACATGAAAAGGAAGCTATCAAGGATGGCTAAATTTCATCGTTTTGGAAACTGTCTGAATTTTTAACGTTATAAATCGTTACTTATAGCACTTCAAATCCGTGGTAACACTTTGCTCGTCGATGAGCTGCTGCTCGGAGCAGTAAATTAGTTCAATAACTTTTCTTTTTCTACTTTAATTATTGTCAAAATATATTCATATGTTGTATTAAAATTTTATTAGACTATGATATGATATATATGATAGCTTTCATGTTCCTCTTTCAAGTAAAATCAGTAGTGTGAAATGAAAATTGTAATGGATTTATATAATAATTAAATAAATATAATTTAACGTATATTCAGATATAGAGTTATAATAACATCACAATTAGAACCATATCATCTTTATATCTTTATGTCCTGGTTAGTCTTTCGAATATGAGACTAAATGTTTCCCTGGGACCAAGATGGACCAAAAATATTGTGATTATTTTTTTTTTTGATAATAACTGTTAGCAGTTGGTGTTTATTGAATATGAATATATAATTTAAAAACATTTTTAAAAGATACGTAAATTTTAAGAATTCTAGTAGAAATTGTATTCAAATATTTTATTTATCAAGAAATTTTCATTTTGTTACACTTCTCTAATGAATTAATTATAAACAGCATGCAGTAAATTTATCAGTTACAAGTAATGACAAGTCAAAGTTTAAAATTAATAAACGTCGGCAAACAATACTTCATACTCTATCGAAAACGGGAGGTTGAGATAACCTTCATGAATTTGGTACACAAATTTATAGTCAAACTATATAAATGGACTTCATTAATGTAAAAGACAATATAATATTAGTTTTTTAGCTGCGGGAACCTTTAAGTTTATGATGCGCATCAACTTGTTTTCATCGTAACCAAAGAAACTTGTCGTAAACAACGTAACGAGGAAATTATACTTAAGTTTTAATATTCATATCGTTTTTGCCTCAAAACTTAAACCAGCGTACAGTATTATTATTCCTTCCTTATGCTTATTCAACGCTTTTTAGGACATTAGTAATTCCATTAAACAAATGTGAGCACAAAATTATTTAAATAATCCTTTATATTCCGGTAATTAAATTCCGTCGTACACCATCTGGTCTGAAATGTTCATTCAGTTAAACACAATAACTGCGCTGACGAGACTGGCACTCGTCTTATGTTAGTCATTATATATGATATTTTTCAATATGTTTCATTTTATTTTCTGTTAAATTTTCTCAGTGAACGAATATTTATCATCGAAACAGTTTATATACTAATTCTAGAATTATATTTATTTATTTTGGACTTTAAACAAACTTCATATATAAGATTCTGTGTCTATGTCATGATACCTTTTGTTCCCAGTTTTGTCTGAGGATTGCCTAAAAATCTTAGGAACCTTTGAACAACATATAAAAGACAATACAAATAAGGTGAATTCTCTCTCAGTAACGCTACATTAATACTTGTTTAACGGCTCTTATCAAGATCCTGATGAAGACGGTAGAATGAATTGTTCTCGTTTAATCTGAGAAATGAATGAAATATTTCACTTGATTTCTATAATTAATGACGTACATTTTGGGCAGACCACGGTGCCTATTGTATTTATCGTTACCCTTAATAGCAAACCACTGAATATAAATTGTGGTAAAAAATATATTTATTCGCATTTTTTACAATAGTCCATATTGAATAGGTGTAATATTTGTTAGGAGCAATTTAAAAGAATATTAAGTTATATTAAAAATGTTTTAAAAACGCTTTCAACTCACGAAAAGTAGCTATGTATAATCTCTTAGCGTATAATCATGTTTGTAACAACTTCTTCGAAACACCATTCTGGTATATTATTAAAAAACTTTTTCTTATAAAAATATATTAAGAAACAAATATGTAATATGTCCATATTGACACATAGAACTAATATTTATGTTATTATTTAAAAATACGATTATCTATATGATATCGATGACAAAAATAAGTATAAGTAAAAGTTAGTTGAGTAATTTTATAAGATCGACCACTTAAAATAACCTCCAGGTTCAAATTTAAATAATATATATATTTGACACGTTATGTGTATTAAAAATACATAGCCCTTAGCTATTAAAACTTTTTTTTCAAATGGAAATATGTTTTTCTACACAACTTGATAATAATCTTAGTATAAAGCTATTGTGATTCATCGTAGAATTTCAGAAAAATATTTCTTGCAAAAATCTACACCTTGTAGATATTTTTTTTGCCTTGGAATATCGTGATTTTTCTTTCTTGTACTAAATTTGCTGAGCTTGGAACGAAGACATAGATTTATGACCGACGGAAAGAAATGTCGAAATGATATCGTATTTTGAAACATCCGTATGAATTTTAAAAAATATTTTACGGCGCATATCAAAAACAATCATCACAATGCAAACATTAAGAATGTAGGGATAGGTTTATATTTAAAAAAGAATTATTGTTAATTTAAATATAACCTTGTTTTTTTTAATAATAGAGATTCCAGCTGTTACTTCAGTAAAGTAGGCGAACTTATTTTATTATTTACTTATGTAAAGTTCATTTAATGTTTTTTTGTAACCATAAACATACAAATAAAATATTTGAAGTTTAATGTTTTCGTTCTGTTAAGTAATCAGTAAGACAGGCTTATAGCCCCTGACACTTTATATCCACGAAGTAATAAAATTATTGCAACTTTGTACACGTACCTTCCACATATACAGCATTTTAATGTTAAAAAGATCTGCATATCAACTGATTCAACATGACTTCCTCTCAGTTTAATTTCATTCTCATGAGAATTTAATTTTGTATGTTTAGAAATTTTATTTCTAAATGTTAAAATTCCTTTTCGTATTATTTTCTGTCTAAATAAGTGATTAACATTTTTTAAATGTGAATTTTCATATAATGAAAAACTATTATTGCCCAACGATGTTGTCAAAAACTTGCCAAATTTAATGCAATATTTAAAAAGGTATTTTCAATTATAGTCATAGTTTACAAAATGAATATCTAGTTGGTATTGAAAATCAGATAGTAAAACAAAGGTGGAAAACTTTGTATTGGATCCTTTTTAATCACGCTGATTAAAATTTGTTATGAATTTAGCTGATGTGTATTTTGGTTCAGTGAAAATGAAAATTTCACATTGTCAAGCACTAGAGCTGACTCCTCACATGCTTCCACAATCAACAAATATGCACAGCTATTTACATCATGCACAAATTTTAACTACTAAAAGCGACCAAAACAAAGAAGGAATGTTACGTTTTTATGCTATTTCTAAGTAAAAAATTTGTAACTATATTTAAAGAATTTAGGTAAAATAAACAATAATCCTAATAAATAAGGCCATAAATTTAACATTTATCTTTTTTCTTTCGTGTAATTATTTATTTCCAGTAAGTTATGGTTTAGTTTATTTTATACATATTCATAATAATGACATAAAAAAATCGGAGCAAGTACTCTTCATTTACCAGGAGGCTAAAATGTAGCTTAAAAATGAAATAAAGTTTGCATTTTAATGACTTCTAAGTATTGTAATGATAAAGATTAGATACACGTAGTAGATTGTAAATTAATAGGTAGCGTTAAGTTAAATTTGTATGATAAATTATTAAAAACTGTTTTGGTTTTAGTACGGCCTAACGTAACTAGTGCGTATCATCGTATTATTTAAAAATATGGTGTCTCTAACACATCATATTATGATAAATAACAACAGTGACACATGTTTAATTACGGTATGATTATGATATTTGTTAGTTGTATATAGTCCTTAGCTTTACTAAAGGAAATCTTACTTAATTTCAAATAACTTTACGATGGAGCTTTTCATTCCGACTGGCATGTATGACGGCATGGAGTTTATAGACCTGCTGTGTACTTCCCTTTAACAGTAAGCTGAAACTCAATTCTTAGGAAATATTTAATTAAATTTGGATCAAATGGGAAAAGGGAATTTCTTAACCATCTTTAGGACAAATATGTTAGTAACTTACATAAGTATTTCATTTATAATAATATAGGTGAAATCCGTATATAATAATCAATTATTTTATTTAAATATAACACTTTATCTGTACATAACAATCAGATGTTATTGAGGTGTTGTAAAAGGTAATACTTTTTAAAACTAGAAGTTTATTTAATGTTTTACGGTTATAATTTAAAAATATGAAAAATGGTACATGTTACATTTTTCATACTCTCAACTGAGGACAGTGTCAAATTGGAGAGGAAGAATTATTGTTGTAAAATTCATAACACATTTAACACCTTACGACTACAACTTTAGTACGGCTTCATAATGATACTAAAGTTGTTTTTCTAGACTCAAGTTGT
>DVQP01001276.1:0-16259 GCA_018231745.1 Danaus eresimus | reverse complement strand
AAATATCAACTATCCAAAGCAATGACTGTAAGCCTAAAGACGAAAACGAAGTTATGCATCAAGAAGATAATATAGAAGAAGTCATAAAAGAGCAAGAAATTGAAAATTACGAAGATACTGTAGAGAACGAGGAAACGATTGAAGAGGAAGAGTTAGAGAATGAAGAAGAACAAGAAGAAAATCAAAATGAAAACCAAGATAAAGAAGTTGTGCAAGAAGTTGAAAATCAAGATATTGAACAAAATAATGTATCTGAAAATAAAGTTGAATCTGAAACTGATTTAATACAAAACGCTGAAGAAGATGGTGAAAAAGATCATAAACCAGTTGAAGAAAATCAAGATGAAAGGAAACAAAACGAAAAAGCTATTAGCAATGAAAGAGATGGTGTATTAGATGCTCAAGTTGATTTAAGTAGTAATAAAGTTCAAAATAATAATGATATTTCCTTCGAAGTTAAACAAAATGAGAATATTCAAAATGTTCCTTTAAATATTTTATCTCCAAAATCATTAGAATCCAACAATGAAAGTAAAGGACATGAAAGAAAAGAAGAAATTATTATTAAAACTTCTTTGGAATATGAACCCAAAATAGGATTTTTGAGAGAACCTTCTGTGCCATTAGAAAAAGTAGAAGATGTTGAAATTAAACCTATTGGACCAGCTCAAGAAATCTTTAAGAAGTCTCACACCGAAATTATAACAACCACAACTGATAAGCCGATTGGAGCTAGTACTCAAACCGAATTTAATAGAATCGAAAACATAGTTACAGTAAATCTCACTTCAAAAATATTAGACCATGCTTATGAACAAATAGCACAACCACCAACCCTAAACACATATTTTAGTCAAACCACTGATAGAGTTTTGTCATCACCACAACCTGTGTCAAAGCCATACCAACCGGTGTTTTCATCAGAACCTCAATCCGAAAGACGCCACAGTTTGCTGCTGGAAAGACTAAGTATGGAACGCCAAATACCTACATCAGATATATACCACAACAATTATCAGTCTACACAACATCATGAACAATCTCCATGGCTTCAAGAACCACAATCTGAAGTTTTGTCTGTGAGTAATGTTAAGCCAAGTGAAATTACGAAAAATCAACAGTGGTATCAACATACGCGGAAAGAAGATGTAATTTCAAGCACATCGGCACCGGCAATGAATACACCAATTCCTCAGTGGAATAAACTAGAAACCCAACAGTTTGCTCAGCCACAAGCTCAACCACAGCCTCAAGGGCAACAACAATATCAACCATTGTCACAACCAGAATACGCAACTAAGCCTGTATTTACGCCAACACATACAGAAAATGTTTCTCATAATAAACTTAATAATTATCAAAATAACACTTACCCTTACACCCCAAAACCGAGTTGGGTGAGCAGTACGTTTGAACCTAAACCTATGACTCTTCCTCAAGCTGACCATTATTCGACATTAAAGAAGGAATCAACGGAAAGTTATGAAACTTCGAGACAACATTTAAGCTCTTCCTACGTACCTCCTCCTTGGGAGCAAGATTCGAGTTATGTATCTACTAATACAAATTACTACCAACCACCACCACCTGCCCCTTCTTATACTCCTAATGTACATTCAAGCTGGAAACCTAAAACAACAAGCAAATTTTCAAAACCAGCACCTACATCTTATGTCCCTCCGGCCCCAAATCAATCATTTGTCAAGCCTCTGAACACTGCCGATCCACCAAGACTACCTGGTCGAAAAACTTATTACAGCGAATATGAAAGGCGTTACATATCAGTCCCTGAGAGTACGTATGTTCCCGTGGAGTCAAAGTTTCAAGCTCAACCAGATCCATCTCCTCAATATTACTACGATAACAACGAACCAACAGAAACAGTTGAACCACAATGGAGGAGAGAATTAAGAGAATTCGCTGAGAAAACTCAATCAACGCAGTCTGAAACTACCTCTGTCAGACCTCCTTGGGAGGAGGATTCAAAGTACACTGCGCCGGCAGATTATAACGCATCCACACAAACAAGCTGGACGCAGACCTTAAGACCCAGATCATGGCGTGAGAGAAGTTTCGAGCCAGAGTATGCTGGTTCAAAAGAATGGCCGAGGTCAAACACTTTAGGTCGTGGCCGACCACAAAGTTCGTATGTAAAGAGCAATCTGGACACTCTGCCAAGACCACCGCGAGGAGTTTCAGTTGACAGATATAATCCAAATAGCTACATGTCGCCTTCCGAGCATCCGCCCGTACAGAGCCAGACGATGAATCCCATTATTCATCCTAAACCACATCACAATCCGAGCGTACCTGCATATCAAGCCCGAGCCTCTGCTGAACCTAGGTAGGTACAACAACTTCCTTTTTTATATAATGTATTTCGTTATTATATCTATTTAAATAATCAACAATGAATATGGAAACCATAAATACTTTCATTATAATTGAATATTGATTGAAATATAAAGATTAGTTTAATAATTCAAAAATTCGTAGAATGTTTTAATATGACTGGAGTTCGTTTGTTTTGTTATTATTTTCGTCTATATAGATCTTGACTGTCATTCCACCAGTGGGAAGTTGGAAATTAAGTCGGAGTGGTGAATGCAATATCTTTTCTAAAAGATTAAAAAAATAGAATACTTACATTATTAATCAAATATTTAAAAGTATAATGTACTGCAATTGTATGTATTTAAAATATTTCAGAGAGCAACCTGCATATGTTCAACCTCGTAACCACGTAGATTCAAAAGCCCCACCGGTCCAATCAAGATCTTTCAAGTATCTGCAATGGATCACTGGCACAGAAGATTAACATTACGCACTAATATAATTTTTCAAGACTCAAATTATATATAAGGGACATCGAAAATTATGAAAATTGTAAGTGTACAACTCATACACTTTCTAATGAGAAGGTATATTTATTTTATGAAATGTTATTTTATATTAGATTTTTCTATGTTCTTAATACTCACAGAATATATTTAATTACTTATTTTACTGTCATAATAAATACATATATTGTTTATTAATATTTTCTGGTAACTCAACCGTGATACTTTTATGTAAAATCTAACTTTGACTGTGTAATTTGTCTTTTCATGTCTTTATAATTAAGTAAATGTATGCTAAATTTATAATGTCATTTATTCATGTGTATATAGAGTACAGTGTTTCATTGCGTCTTTTTGTAAAAAAACACGTTACTATGTTCACTTTTGTACCCGTTCGCTTCGTTTTAACTAATATATTGTTTATATCAATTCTTGCAATAATAATTTCATATAAGTGCCTGGGTCACATAACAATATTGTTTTTATATTCTCTTCTTTGTGGATTATTGTTGAATTTTATTACTAAATATATAAAAAAAATGTATATATTGGTGTTTTTTTTTTACCTAAAAAATCTTAAAGTGTAATTTTTTGTAACAACACAATGGAATCGATGATTTACAACGAAACTTCGATTCGAGTTGCTTCAAGTAAAAGTTCATGCATTCGTCTTTAGTAAACTTTTGGGTCATGGTCATATTTTACCGCAACAGAATGTAAGCACTCCGAATCTCAAAAAGTTTGCTTATAAGGTTCCCTGTCCGTTTTATTTTATTTGCTGACTTATGACTAAAAAGTAACAAACAACTTTTTTTCTGTTATTGTTGCGGTTTTATCAGCAACACTTATTGAGCATTGATTATATAAAAATAAAATAATGCACATTATATTCGTATCAAAATACAGCAATAATCCTGTCCGAATTTTCCACATCGCATTTAAAGCAAATGTGAAAAAATAAAACGTAAAAATATCCGCGCATCCAACAATATTAAACAAAAAATTGCCACGGCATAAAATTCGTCGGCATTTTTAAATCCTCTTAGTTAAATCAAATGCAGGTTCTTGGTCACGTACAGTTACAAATAAGGATAAACGCCGGCCCCATCAACCGTAAAAATCTCTTTTTACAGCCGCGTAACAACGAAACGCTCTCTGCACCAAAACGCCCCACTTAGGTTGATAACCTAGGTCTGCTAACGGTACATTTCATTTATCATCCATTAGCCAGTTGCATGTATGTTAAGCAGTTATTTGAATTTATATACCCCAACCTTAATATATGATTATTTCTTTTTAACAGCCAAATACAAAATGACATTTATTTAATAAACAAATTATCCAGTATCGTAATATACATAAATATGAGCAGTGTAATGAAAACTAAATAACATTTACAAATTACTCAAAGGAGTTAATTTAAAACAATAGAAGAACAAAGAAACACCTCTCACGTGAACTAATGAGGGGAACGTCGTGGAAACAGTCTTTATGAGCTGAATGTATAAACAGTAGGTACCCTTAGTAAGACTTCTCCTTCCCAAACACCGACAGTTAGATAGTTACACCGATACTTATCCATCCATAAAAGAAACGTATACATTTATCTCATTATTTATCAAGGACAAAAACTTTATAACTTTCAGTTTTCAGTTGACGATGACAATACGTACTAAGAGCTAAAAGCTCGCGACATACTTTAGAACTGGTTGACACAGAAAGCTACATATGTTAGAAAGGTAAGTTTTATCTTAATTAATAGGATTATCATAGCGTTATACAATATTTTCTTTTTCTTATACAATGCATTTTTGTTTTATATTTATCTCAAATTAATTATTGTTATAATTAATGATAAAGTCAAAAATGTTTATACATTTTTATTGATCGTTATAAAAGCGTAAAAATATAAGTAATACCAGGTAATATTAATCTATATTATATTTTTATTTTGAAATTTCAATGTGTTAAATTGAATGTAAGGTACTTTGAACAAAATTTTCCAAAGGTTCATCTGAACATTGGCGGTGAGTTTCGGAAACCGAAACAGATTTACCTTCCTAGAATTTCTCAATTTGTCGCTTCTCTGATTTCTAAGTCGATGGTATCGCAGTTATCAGGATTTCCTTTCAAGGCAGTCGACCGCGCGTCCCAGCTTCACGACTTCGACAGCGAGTTAAATATTTCTAATCGAACAATGATCCTCTAGCTTACTATAATACTTTTTGCGGACAGTTACAAATTATTTTTTTCATATTTTATTAATCTGTGAATTACTTTATAACAAATCCGATATACATACATATGTAGTTAATACTACATTATATAGTTTTGTTTTCATTACTATGTGGAGTTGATGTTTTAACTAAAATTCAAATAGAGAATATAGTATGACAAAATTTTCGACACGAGCAGGACCTCTCACTAAAGGATCACACCTTTTATAAATTTGTATGAGATTATATCAAAAACTATCACAAATGAAGATCTTTATGTTCAAAAGAAATACTCTGAATATTTAACAAAAAGAAATATTATTTAACACTGTTTTATTGTTTCCAAGATTACAAAGGACTTAGTAAATTCAAAGTTTTATTGTATTATTTAAATTGATAGTACTTGAAATATATAAATTGGTAGTACATATAGAGGTCTGCTTCAACTTCCTGTAGTTTTATCAATTGTTGTTTTAATTATATTTTTAATGTAGATTTTTTTAAAGGTCTAAATGTCATTCAGTTATTTTATTATGGAATGGAAGCGAAAACAAAAATGTCTTTAGCCTACAAAGTGCAGTTTAATAAAAAAAAAATTTTGGATGTACCTCCAAATAAATTTTGCTGGATTTTCGAATACTAATGGAACGTACTGGGAACTTTGCTAAAGTATTTAAAGAATGTCGAATTTTAATGATTATACTCATTAAATACTGATCATAATTGAGAAGAAATTTTCTAATATTTGAAGTAATTTTTAAAATCCCTTTTAATATCTGTAAAATTACTTTACGATTTAATATTTATTAAATGTAAATCAAAAGGCCTTTAATACATAAAAAGTGTAAAAATTAAATTTAAAATAAGTGTTAAAAGCAGTTAAACGAATCCATCGGTGACCGTTTTAACACACCAAGATTAAATTAGTATATTTATATTCTAACAAAATGATCTTTCTAAGCTTCTTTTTATGTCTCGTTTCTCTGAGGTCTAAGTTAAAAATAAAGCTGAAATCAGTAATTCTTTTCGAATCAGTCAACCATCTTTCAAGAGTACTTTACTCAGGAAGCTATAAGATATTTCTGTTTGAACCTTCTATTGAAGCCAATGGTTTTTTTTAACATATTACCGTGTTACTATTAGAAAAGGCCATAATTTTTGAGAGATTAAATGGTTTTGCAAATTAATTTTCATAAATAATTATCCGGTTGTAAAGTAAATTGTAAGAAAATACAAAATCTCCAGAATTAATTGTGAGCCCAAAACTCTTATAGCGATGTAAAAAGGAGATATGTGAGAAATCGTCACCACGAGATGTATTTACATTAAAGGTATTGAAAAATAATAAAAGCTATAATATTTTTATATATGTAGCAATTATTATAATCTTCCGTTTTATTTTGTTTGATACTTTTCATTACTTGATAATACTTTTTGCACATAATACGTTCTTCTATCTACTTTTCGTTTCGTCTCTATATAGCGACGGTATATACTATGTAACGCTATTATAAAAGCTTTTTAAAAAATGCAGCTAATTTGTTATTTAAAACGTACAAGTATTATGGCAATAACATGGAATTGGTTTTTAAAATTACAACTTAAGATAAATAATATCAGTATTTTTTGGTTCTAATTATTAAAATTATGATTATTTCTTTTCTATTTATATAATCAATAATTAATGTAACATCTGTTCAACCATGTAAGTGCTAATGTTATGCGTCGAATTTGTATTCCTGAAACAAATGTAATATGCGATTTCTGATCAAAATTATAGAACAAAATTCGTGATTAAATTGAAAATACATGAGACAACACGCTGGCGACATAATGTCTCAATTCTACGATTTTTCTCACAATGCTCTGATTTATGTTACAAATGATTCATTGCCAAGATAAGTGTTAGTAGTTGTCATAAATATTTATAATAAATCGTCGTCATAGTTCGTAGGATTTATTTGAAATAAAATAATGATTTTCTTTACGAGTAGAAAATGGAAATGATACATAGATTTTAAATATGTATAAATGTGAGAATATGAAAAAAAATATTAGTGAAGTTTTTTTTCGGATAAATATATTTTTATAAATATAAATACTTTCAAGGTAATTTAAATTGAGCACGATCATATTTCAGTAGTCATTAGTAGCAACATAATAAATTTAACATTTTTATACACTTCTCTATAAAAAGCCGCCGTGTAGTTAAAGGCGGAGTCTTATAGATTTTCAAATTCTATAAATCTGGCACACCTCATTAGATCCAGTCATTTTGTCGTGTCCTAGATTTTTATACCTAGCATAAATAAATCAAAATCTCGCCTTTTGTGGTTTATTGTGTTTGGGCAAAGAAGTAAAATAAATAAATATTGTTACAGATCGTTTCGATCATCGTTTGTTTGAAGGTGCCAATCTGGCCCTCTTTGTAATAAAATGTTTATGTTATGTTTATTTTTCGCGGAATTCAAAAGAATCTTTTATATTCAGAAAATAATTTTCTTCCCTCTCAATATACATTTTTCTATTTTATTGACGTCAATAAATAATTAGGTAATTTTATTAAGAAAGCATAATTTGCGTTTGTAAAATCTATGTTAGTCGTTTAGCGTTATCTACCAAGCTACAAATAGTTGACAATCTAGGCACATCTCGGCTGGTTCATAGCTTAAACATTCATAGGTTTATATTATATTTAGTGCTTGTTCTTTAATTTTTGATTTTCAGATTATATATTAACAAATAGAGTGTATAGTTGTATCTTTTCATGCTCAATTTTCACTTTAATCAATAAATACATATAACTTGATTTAAACATAAAAAGAAAAAATAAACCATAAACTTCTTGTAATATTATTTACTATAAAAAAGGGTTTTCTACGCATTTTTTCTTTTACTAAAAATATTTTTTAGTCCTTGAATTCAAAAACAAGCTATTGTCTCGGGCGAACTATTACAAAGGTTAGGTCAATTAGAGAGGTTTGGATATTTTACGGTTTAATTTAAAAGTTTATTGATAGTTTCATTTGCGTTCTTATCAGTTTTTTTAAGTATCTGCGAGCCATAAAAAGGATTACGAGATTAAAAATAACTCTTTTTAGCAGCAATATCTACAAGCAAAACCATTTGCCACCTCGCTTGTCAACAAATAAAACTTCTCATTACTTCATGCATTCACCGTGCGGATGTCGGGTCCATCTCGTTGCAGGGAGAGGAGCTTCCGCAATGCCTGGGACTTGTGACTCACGTGTATGTGTAAGGGTTTCTTATCCAATGTGTTTTCAACGCTCACCTCCATCCTACAAGCTCCTCTCCCTACCTAATCAAATTCGACAAGAGCTACTAGTGCTGCCTTCCTTCTACGTTCCAAGAACGACTTGATGTTAGTTCTGGACAAGTCCAAGTCTTGTATTGGGTTCTGGTGAGATTTAGCTGTTATATCTCTAGCTCCCACTTCTATCGCGTGCAAATCTTCCACTAACCTATTCCTAGTGAATTCGTTAGTGAGCTCGTATTATTTATTGTCCTTAATGGCATGGTCTTTGGGGATGTTGGTTTTCCAAGGAACCCTAAGCTCTGTTAGCATAATACGTTTTAAATTTCGGTAATATATAAATATGTCTGGTCTAGTCCATCACAGAGATATCTGCTGGAATTTTATTACGTTTCTCATACGTATCCATCATTATAGTCCTATCTAGAGTCATTAACGATAAAGGTATTAGGCTTAAACTGTAAGGCTTGATGTTTGATTTTATAGCCTTAGTGTCTTCTTCCACGAAACCTTCCATTACAGATAAATAAACATTTCATCTTACTTTAATTAACACGACATAGTCTTCATAACTGCGCAGTGAACGTGAGCTTTACACTTAAACGGTAATACTCTTGAGAACAATTGTGAGATAAGTTATCTTTGACTTTGGGACCCATTTAAGCTTCATGTACGTGTATATGAATGAATCGGAAAATCAAAGAGATAAAGGAATAATATTTTCATAACATATTCGTCTATAATCAAATCACCGATATAGTTTTTTGTTTTGCATTTTGCAAAGTGTCATAAAATTAATCAACAATACATAAAAATATATCATAATACAAAAAATATTTTTCTGTTATGATCTATGTTTTAAACTCCGTTTAAGTAACCGTAAATGTTATAGTAAAATTAAAACTAATTTTATTTCTTTTGAAAACGAGAGTAAATTAAGCTAAAGAGTAATTGCTAATTCTTCTTTGTGATTAAAATAATTACTTGTGTACTTTTAAATGTACGACGCAGAGAAAGCTAACGTAACAATTAGTCTGCAGGCACAATTCTTTTACGTTAGTGAATAAATTAAAGTAGAAATGAAGGAAAGAGGAAATTAGAACAAAGTGTGGGTTAGAATTATTGTGAACATGCTGTTATGTTACGGTATAAAATTGAGTTGTTAAAGAGAATTTAGTGTTTAAAAATTTCCTATGAAACAAGACTTTTTTTTTTATTTTTTCCTTACATGTTAACTGCTATTTAAATTTTTTCAGATTAATTATAAGAAATGCTGAATAAATATTATAAAAGTACTATATTTAATTAAAATAAATGAATACATTTGTGGTGATAAGACTGTAAATAGAGTATTTTTTTGTACATTGCAGAACATATAACTAATGTACTATAATATGAATAAGACGAAATGAACTTGCAAAATAATTAAACCTGAAATAATTTTAGAATATCTAAAAGTACCAAATCCTAGTAATGAAAATTTGCAATATCTCTTAAATGACATTGAAAGATAAAAGATTTCTGAAATGACCGACGTCGGCTTTATCATGTAAAAATCTGTAGAACTCTCAGCAAAGTTTATAATTGAATCTTTAAAAAATCAAAGTTTGAAACCAATCTTTGTAACATCAAAATAAAATATTATATGATTGATTTTTTACCCAAATTTTTATGGTATATACATAGGACATAGAATAGTTTTTAATATATAACTATCACTTCAATAAAATGAAAAACGAAAGGCTGTTAGAGAAAGAATACTATATATTACAAATGTCAAAGTGTTTGTCTTTCGTTGACATGCTTATGAGTAACGGATTTTGATGACAGAGAAATTAGAGATTTTATTGTTAGTGATAGAGTCACAAAAGTTATTTCTCATATATAATAAAGCGTAGAATCGTAGAATCTGCTAGAATGTTTGGGTTTCATGTTTTTTAAATAATAATAATATAAAAGTAAAACAACAGTTAATAAACAAATAAAGTATTTGAGGAGAGTCTACTAAATAGGAAACATTGTTGTGAATATTTTTAGTACGTGTTGACCTTTTTTTGACAATAGCAGTTACTTTAAATGACTAATAAGCCAAACATTGTTTTATAAAACATGATAGGTCATAACTGCATTGTGAATTAATTCACAAACGTATATTAAATCTTAATGAAAGATGTATCTTTGATTAAGATTTAATATACTTATATTTCTTATGTGAAGCTGTAGCTTCGGAGTTTCGATGAAGAATTAAGATTTCAACAAACTATTTAAAACGCAAATATGACTAGATCGATTTATCTGCTCTGACAACGTAATACCACGATACTGTTACAACTTCACTGATATCACAAAGTTTGATGGAAATTTAATATGTTTGACGGGAATATAACACAGTTATGAATCTCTCATCTTCATAGTGTTACACACAAGAATATAAAAACAATGTTGTTAGTCCATTTAAATACAATAAAAAAAATTAAGAAAATATAAAAGAAAAGTTTTATTTGTGTTATTGTAAAATAATTTTATTTAATTTTTTTTTAATCCGGTCAATAGTTTAGAAAAATGTGTTTGTAGCAAGAAAGCAAGTATTATTTTTTGTCAGTCAATATTCATATAAAAAATTCAAGAACTAAACCAAAAACCTATATACATAATTTATTATATTTATATAAGCTTGCCTAAATATACATTTATATATACTTACACACATAATTATATGAAAGTAAAATACTGTCGGGATGTTAGGATTTTATTTCTAAATTAATGCTGGCTTTCCCGCCGAGTGTGAGTTTCATACTTATGTACGCAGACTTAAACGCCAGGGACCAATCATGAGATTCGTTATCTTTCACCAAGGGAGATATTTCGTAACGAGAATTGATACATTCCTATAAATTGTAAATTGCTCTAACAAAGGTAACGATTCATTATTACTTCTGTATACTTAAAAAGTATTTACCGATTTGTTTATACATATATAGGTTATTGCTAATATAGTAAAAGCCTTATTGTTTATCGTAAATAAGGAATTTCTTTATAGTAATAAATACACCAATACAATTTTCTCCACGTTTTAATCTGCTACACCAAACATTTTACAGGTAATATTATATTATTTAGAAAGTAAAATATTCTACAAAATTTTAGCTCCTGCCGAGATTAAGAATTACCGTCAAATACTAAGTGCGTTAGACAAAAGTATGATTTATTTTAAAGCTTACAATATCAGTAGTAAATATAATGACAAAGAGCTCTTCAATTTACCTGTTAAATCTTTGATAAGAAAACGTTTGCGGTAAAACACTTTATTTTATAATGAAGCAACTTATAAAAAATCTAGTTTATTTGGACTTTTTTCATTTTCACATTTAAATTGCTTGCTTGATTAAAAATTTTGCACATGCGAAAGGACGTATTAATTTGTTAGGTAGAAAATTTTTGTGGTTATATGAAAGAAAGAGAATTAGAACGAAATGTGAGTGAAGTTGTGAAAATTAAATTTCGGCAGGACACAAAATAGTTAACGGAATTAAACGAAGCGGACGTGAGGAAAATATAGAACAGGGTCTAATGAAGTGTTGGTCTTTAAAATAAAAGAGACGCCTCAAAAATCCCTCTTGAAACATACTTTGTGGGTATTTTTTTGGAAATGGTTATTTGTTTAAATTTTATTATTTTATAATTATTCAACGTTATTTCATTTTACAGAATGTTGTATAGTAATTTTAAAGATGTTAGTTATTTTTCTCCAGAGACTCAAGCAGGAGTAATATTCTTTCCGAAGAATACGGTCTCAGGTTCTTATATGGATTTCAACATAGAATTTTATAAATCCATTATAATAAAGTTCAAAAACTAAAGCTCGCAGCGAAAATGTCTAAAGAGCTGGAATGGAATATACAAATATATATACGTACATATATATACAAATACCTATTTAGGACAGGTATATAGCAATGCTGTTTGCATATTGTTATCAGGATATGGTTTTATTTCCTTGGGCTTTTTGGATATTTTTCGTACCTGGTTGCTGGTTTTGCAATTTTATCAGTGATTTTACAGTGATCCTGGATAAAATATGCTTTGTTCTACTACTGAGTTACAGATTTGGGATATTTATACGGCATTAAGATTCTTTTTTTTTGAAAATAATATTTTTAAATGTAAACCCAAAGAGAGTGGATATATTAATTTAAAAAGTAAAATAATAATTTATGAACAAAATTTGATATCTGCAGTTTACCTTTCAATTAGACTCTTGTACATCTAGTATTGCACTCTTTGTGAATTCTCTCGTAGGAACTAACGAACCGTTAGACGGATCACGAATTAAAAAACAGTAACTAACAAGCAAAAAAAATTGCTTTCTGTATCAACAACATGCCGTATACATGTAATGATGAATGTCTTTTCCTTAATAAATGGAGCATTTTTTAACATTAAAAAATGTCTCAAAGAAAAAAAATCACATTGTGCAATTTTATTTTTTTAAATTCAAACGCAAAACTGATAAGGAAAGGCTACTAAATGTCAGGCAATAGCGTATTATATTGTCACCAAAGCGGCTTTACTGTTACTGGCCATTGGATAATAATTTTAGTTCAAATGGTTATATTTAACTATTAAAACAAACCTAGTTAGCGCTTTGTAAGACGAAGGTGCTATAAATTACTACTGTTTGTTACATTACATTTGCTATTCTTTATTTCATTCACAAGGAACGTTATTTTCAATTCAAAATTGGTTTGGTTTCTGATATAATAGTTTTTTATTTCACATTTTCACTTCATTGAAACAAAATATAACATTTGATGCTCTCATCATACGAGTTTGTTGTGATCTGAATAAGTTATTAACCTGCATTACTGCTTTCAAGTGGACATATATTTATTTCAGTATAGACGTAAAATTTCGTTACTTATTATTTATAACACATGTTAATTAGTTTGTAACGTTTGTTTATCTTTTATATATTTTTTGGAAAATAGTTTGAAGAAAATTTTTTTTTTTTTGTCTAAATTAAAATCATATGAATTTGCTGTTATTTCAATTTTAAATTGGAAATAAATTTAAATAGAATGATTTATCTTTAAAAATATCTCTAAAAAATTTTAATTACTAGGTATATTTTAATGTAAGATGCGAGACAAATAATTCTAAAATATTGTGCGAGACAAATTGTGTTAAATAATTGAAATAAATGTAGTAGACGTATAATATAGTCATTTATAACTAAAACAGTTTTGGACGTAGTTACATTTAATGAGAATATTCCTGGTTTAGATTGTAATAGAATTATGTAGTAAATGCGTAATTATTTTCTGTTTACTTTTTGCGTGTATATATTACATAACAGGAAATTAGTACGTGTTTATGAAACATTTCTATTACCTTTAGTCACGTAGCCATTAATTCATATTTTTATTTTCTATAAATGTACGCGTCTTGTACTGTATTGAACAGTAAAATGTAGACCAACCGTATTGTAAAAATTTAAAAATGATCATTTCTTTCAATTTAAAAGGAAACCCCTTGAAAGTCAGGTGTTGTTTTTGCAGTGCCAAATTTATTTTCCATAGTGCAATTGTTCATGTATTGAAACAAAATAAGTGACTTCTGGATTAGATAACTTTGCCATCTAGAATAATAAGCTTAGGGCTGTCAAAAAGTTTTTAGATTCTCGTTTTTATAAAATGATGTGAAATGGCTATATAGAAATCTAAAATTGCAGTTTTTGAACGACATGTCTCTGTCTTTTATATTAGTCAAATTTTACAGATACAATTTGTTTTTCTTTTTTGGAAGTCAAGGAAATGGTGATTGAAATATCTCCAATTACGGAGTTTGGAGAGACTATTTGGTCCCCTCCAAAAATGCAAGTGTTTTTACTGTTTTGTAAATGGATAATCAGTAATAAAATAAAAATGATCTTGAAACTCTGAAAATATTGAAATGTTGTTGGCAAATGCTAGAAGATGATATGCTAGATCCAGTTTATTGAGCAAAAAAGCACTATCATTAATTCTTAACACTTCCAACACACCATCACTCAACAGATTAACTATTTTCCATCCCCACAGAAATACGTAGTTTATAAATTAATAGCAAAATATTACAATATTTCATTAAATTACACTAATGAGGCTATTAAAATATAAAAAAAGTTTTAATCACTTTAAACAGAAAATGCAGGTTAATAACGCATTTGAAAGAGCAAGGAGAAAATTCAAAGGAAAGGGACTTAGTTCAGAGCTGCATTTATTTAAAATTATAATATATACACATCTAGATACGTATATATATAACTAAATAATAACTAAAACGAAATGTGGTCATGAAAGTTTTAAAATTTTAATTTCGTAAACCCAATATAACTTTACTAAGCGAAATTAATTGGAGCAGACGTGACGCGAATACTGAAGACCGTCTATTGAAGCGTTATATTGTAGCTTAGCTCACTGGCAGCACCAGCAAATAAGCTTCAAAAGTATGATAAGCATGTTCCATTACAGAATATGCTTTCAATAAACACAAAACTCTAGTGATCATTATTGCCTTTGTATATATAGTTTATATGCGAAGGATTATTTTGAAAGTTTTGAAATTAAACACACACAGGATGGTGTTGTTTTCTGACATGTTATTGATAAATGAGATTAATAATAAAATAAAATGGACTAAAAAGCTGGTATGTTGTATTACATTTCTTGTCAATTATTCGTCTTGTTTGGCCGTGATCATAATGGCTTAAAGAAGAGACACGTATTGAAAATGTACATAATTATTTGGATTTCTAGATTACTTAGACTATTAGAATTATTTAGATTATTTAGACTTCTTTTAAGTAAAATTTATATATTAATTATTATAAAAAAATATGTGACAAAGAAAACATTAAATAAAAATAATATTTCCACCTTCATATACCCCGATGCGAAACGGGTTTTGTTAGTTTGTAAGGTATTTTTGGTTAATCATTCCTCAATGAAGTAGCTAACAAATGCCAGTTTAATCCTTAAAACACCAGTAATGAGTAGTTTTTTATTTATAAAATATTACAATTAAATCATAGAATAAATTTAACACTGTTGAATCTCTTAAAATTATCTTGAAGCTTCATAATGACTAATGGAGAATAGTAAAAATTTTCTCACAGCTGAGAGGCGAACGTGCTTAGAATTGAGACGAACGTTGAAATATCAAAAATGAGAAAATATATTTGTATAGGTGTAATTTATAAAAATTATATATGTGTCATCTTTGCACATACATATACATACTCGTTGATAGCAGCAAAATTTTTTACTAAATAAAAAAGTGACATTATTTTTAAAATGTTTACAAAACAATCTAAAAGAAACAATCGATACTACAATCAGCTTATTAGGGCTTATCGATTATGAAACCAATATAAATTTGTAAAATATAATTTTCATAAAATTTAATAGACAACATTAAATGTAAAGTTGCGTTACACAAGCTGGAACAGAATCTGAAACCTCCGAGATAACGCGTACAGGTTGCTTATCAAATCTTTTACAGAACAAATCGTAACTCATATATAAGCTAAAAATGTAATTCTACTAATCTTTGTGTATATAATTAGACAACAGCATAGAAAATATGCATTTAAAATTTCTATATCAAATATTTTCAAAATTGAAATTAGTATTGACGGTTAATCAAATATTTTTTTTATATTATTATCACCAGGAATAAAATATACCTAGATTAAAAAAATCCAATCATAAGTTTAGTATTTGATATCATTTTTTTGTATTATTTTGTTACCGTTTCGATTTTAAACTGATATGTTACTGATTGCTTTTTATGCTCTAGTTTACACATCAGATTATTAAATTGTTTTTGTATGAAACCTTATTTGGTAGATTTTTGGTAAATCAGCGAGCAGTAGATTCCATAGCGAAA
>DVQP01001275.1:0-16267 GCA_018231745.1 Danaus eresimus | reverse complement strand
GAAGAGATTTATATATAAGCAAATAAAAGAGATATATATATATATACATAATATAAGAAAATTTTAATATTATACATTACAAAATTTTAGTTTGAACGTATGTACAACAGTCTGTGTTCATGAAAATGAAAACTGCATAACCAATTATATTGTTGTCAAAGACTATACAATCGATTCATAGAATGAGGCTATTGGGTCGCCGGACAGACATAGTTTATAAGAATTATAGTGAAGAAATTTGATATCCAAAACACAAGGTCTATTTAGGGACTGTGTTTCTTATTTATTCCCGCTGTAACGATGTCCTAATTAATCGTGACCTTTATTTATTTCAGACGTTCCTTCATTTGCAAACACTATCGTATTACAAGAATAAACATATATTTGTCCTAATTATGTCATGTTTTACAAAAATAATTGCATTAATTAAAACATACTAGGCAAGTAGTGAATAAAACAGATTAATGTTGTTGTTTTTTTAAGCTGTGTATTTAGAATAGTTCTAGCTTTATTCCAAAAATCTTTTATCAGCTTCGACAAAGCTATTACTGAAACGTTGCCTACTTTTTTAAAGATTAACTTAAATGGTTCCATGCACGCATCTTTCGTTCCCGCAATTAAAAACTAATACAGGTCGCACTAAACGACTGAGTAGGTACGTGATACAAAAAAAGTACCGCATAGTTGTAGCGACTTTCCTGTAATCAGGAGATTGTAGGTTTATATCTCTTTATTGTTTTATTTCTTTTAAGGTATGAATCTTTTTGTGTTGATCTATAACTGGAAGCAACGGTCTGAGTTAATCTCTAATTATTTCTCTTAACATGCTCTTAACATTCTTAACAACAGCTGTCTCATTTATATCAACAGGTCGGAAAATAAAGCTGGATAACGGAAAAATTTTATACTATACACACTTATATTTTAAGATCTTTTCATGAGTAATAAACTTTGCTAATAATTAACCAAAGTATACGTTACATTGGTTATTATCTCACATGTTATAAAAAGTGTTTCACAAACAGGAAGCTTTCCAAGTCCACTAAACATTTGTTCCAGCCCAGCCGTTTTATGACATGAAAAGAGTTAAGAAATTGGGTCAGGTGTTCAGTTATAGCCGCTACGTAAACACAACCGACCATTGATCCGTCAGATCGATGACTGACTACCAACAGGTATTATTAACAGATGAATTTTCATAGTAACCATCATATTATAATTTATTATCAAGTTCGCAACGCATGATTCCAAAGTAAAATTAGGCGTGCAAGTCAATAACCTTTATACTTAACTTTTGTTACTCCGAAATCTGCATAGTAACGAGATTTGTGCACAATTTGTGTGCGTAATCACGATCTGTGACGGACGGTTTTGACTATAATGGAATCTGGAAAATAAGTCTGGTATTTTCCATGGAGTTGTATGTTTTTAATAACAAACTAATCATAATGCCATAAATTGTAATAGTATAAGTATTTTGTTTATATACAAACGGAAAATTTTATATTTAATATGAATAAATTGTTTTTACAGCCCTCATTTTTGTCTGATATTATGACTTTTATTAATCTTAGGAATGATTATTTATTATAATCAGTCTTTCTTATAAATTTATATTCGTATATGAAAATTCACAAATCATATCTGGATAGCAAAACCTTTCTCATGATTAATAAACTAAGTTTTCATTAAGTTATTTTAAATAATAACCAAGAGTTCCTCAATCCAAACACTGGTAGAAATTATACGAAGAGTTATTTTTATTAAATTGTTATCAAATTATTAAAATGTTTAAGATTCAACTATCTAACTGAAACATGCATGCAAAATTCAAATATTTTAACGATTGTATAAACTTTAAAAAAAAAACTCAGCATCGCCTTATTAAGGCTATCTTTCTTGCCTTGAACTACATTTTTTCCGATTTAATAAAATTTGTACCAATTACTTTTCAACCCGCTTTTAGAATACGTTGGCTAAAAATATACTACATTTGAAGTTCATAAAAGATAAATGATTGTATGAAAATCTCCGAAACATCTCATCATGTAGTGTATATGTAAGGTTGGTATTTTTCAAAACCTTGATCGGTTTCTATCTCATCATAGGGTGAAGTATTTTTTATTAATATATAATGTGCTAAACATTGATTAAATATATAAGAATTTATATGAATCGTAGTAAAGAAACAAAAACTATACAATTTTCAAACGTAAAGAAAAAATAATTCTGCTATTTTAAATTCTAAATCTACAAGTTCAACAACAAAAATGTTCGACATAACAAACGTCAAACTTTGAACTTAATTACAACTGTAGCTCGCAAAATTGAAAGAAGTTTCAAATCGTTTCGCTATTAAATAAAAACGTGGCTTCACAATTTAAACGTCGTTACAGACGAAAGTGCATTAATTATTTTACTCCCGTATTTATTTCACGGTCGGATTCGTTATTTTAATTTTAAATAGTAACAATTTTTTGTTTCAGAACTTAAAATTTTGTGATAAATTTAAAAAACATGGTCTATTTAGAGGGAAAATCGTTCTGTGATCTGAGTTCTGGTCAGTTTTAAAGATCCCTAAGTGTCATTCTAGGTCAAAAGTATAAGCTATAATGGCCATGTCGGGTAAGATTTTTAATAATTTTCTTCTTTCAAAACCCCAGCTTTGCTTATTAGAGCGTCGTAATGACTTTAACGTCCGATTTTCCGCCCGCTAGTCTCCCAGCATTCCATTATGTCCTCACTCTTTATAATGACGCACGAGAGATAAAAAATATTAGTACATAGTGTATAAGCTATGGAGTCATGGGCACGAATTTAAAATAGCTTCAGTATAATAGAAAAAGCCTTGGGAATAATGAAGCATGTTACATTTTGCGGTCTTGTAGACGTCTATATAAGTATTAATCTAATTCTATTCTTCATCAATATCAATAACAGTTGCATCTACACACTTCATACGTATAATACCCAGTTTTTCATTAATAAAAATATCAAATTATAGTATTAAGTTGTTAACGTAATTTATTGTAAGAGAAAGAAGAGTTGTTTCGTTTACTGTGTGACGATATAAATTGTGATAATCAAAGACATCAGATAGCTTTTATTTATTAGAATTCTGAATTAAAATGAACCCAAGTCAATTTACAGTTATCATCACACATGTAGACTATCGAGATAAATTAATTTAAAACCTTTTCTTAAACGTCCACAAAATAAAATCCTCCGTAAAGAAGGTATTTGTGAATCATTTTTCCAACCTGTTGCATTTCATATTTTACTGAACAAAAAGTTTTAGATATCCATGCTTTATTAGGGAATGGACACAAAACTGTCCACTGCGGTTCTCGTAAAGCATACTGTTTTGTCTTCTGGCTGTTTATCTCACATACAAAGGCCTGGGAAAAATTTCTACATAACTTGTAAATAATACTCCGAAGATTTTCACGAAACCTTCAATATTCAAGCCAACAGTTTTAATAGCTGCCATGACGAGTCGACATTACTTCTCACCCTTGAAAATATTTTCAACTGTACAATAATAAGTTTTAACGAATTATATTAACAAGACATTCACAAATAAATTATTCTCAAATTAAATAAAACAATATTTTTGACATTAATAAGTTTGTTATAATCTGTATTTAACTGTACATATACTGTAGCCTGTAGGAAGATATTTTGGAGTAAATTTACCTGAACGAGGAATTTAAAAATAGCTACAGTCCCCTACCGTGGTAAGGTCCAGTGAGTTTTTCTGACCACACCTTGATAGAACACAATCACCGGAAAAATAATGTTAAAAGATATCTCTTTAAACATACCCTTGATATAAATATAGCGAAGACACTATAAAACTCCGATGATATCACGTCAGTCAGCAATCAGACTACGCTATTATATTTGGACATGCATATACCAATGTTTTATGTGAACGCAATCTAATTTCATTTTGAGACATCTGGGTCACTATTCCGTAGACCGATATTCAAATGAGTAAGGAACCATGACATCATCGTCTCTGAAAGGATCACAGGAAGTGCGTAAAATGAGGTCAACGTAAAAGCTGGCTTCATTGAATGTTATATATTAATACCACATCAGAACTAACAAATACATACATCGATACGAATATTATATACATACATATTTAAGACGGAAATCTATCGAGTAAAACGCTCGAGCAGTATGCAATCTACACGATATTCTCTACAATATTAAAATGACATTCGAGGCTCACGAGGGATCGAGGCTCTGGAAGTGGCAAGCGGGAGACGTCGCTGGTGTTAGAAAACGTACTGTATTGTGTGCTGTGAGGGTCGTTATTTTGTCGGTTCACCAACCTTTTGACACTGAAATTCAGACACGTCCGTATCAACGTTCTCGGCGAATGTAACGCCGCGTCTACCGCGGCACACGGCGTCCGCCACGGCGCGGCTAGACTCGCGCGCGACCAAACGCGCCCGCGACCAGACTGCCCGGTTCGCGCGTTTTCCCTACAACTGAAACGATTTCCCACCGCATGCGCACATCAACTCTGCATTGTTCTGCAAATAGGGCTGGGCCTCGCTCGCACCAGTGCCGGCACACGCTCGCCTCTCAGGATGGACGCTCTTTAAACTAGCCTGAGTCAGTTACACAATCACGGGGTTAATGTAACATCACGCTAACAAACACACGCAACACGTTAAATTTAAAGGGCTCGTGATTCATATTATATAATATTATATATTTTAAAGCACACATTATTATATTTTATACACAGTATTATACATAAAAATATGAATACGAAATTATCAATACAAGAAAGACGAATCGTAAGTAAGACTTTTGACTGTTACAGTCATCAATAATGTCAATGGCCAGCATGTTATTTATTGGCACATATTAACATATTGACCCAATTCTTCCATTTCAAGTTGTCAAGCTATTTCAAGAACGCGAACATTGGAATACAAACAGTCAACAAGCGCCCACAAATGTCGATGTAAACAATCTGTTTCCAAGTAACAAACGCCCTCGTTTTACGCGAATGTACTCGGAATGATGCGTTTGTAACACGAGACGACTAGCCGGTCACGAATGATCACATATGACCACGATCCCACATGCCACTGACGGAATCATGATCAAGTATTTTCAATAAATAACAAAAAAAAAACATTTTGTACTTCTCTAACATTATATAATTGTTTTAGTAAATAATAAAAACATTCCCAATAACTATATATTCATAAGAATAATTTAATTATTTTTTATGCAAATGTTGAGATTAAGATCAAAATATATGAGTGAAACCAATATTTTGCTGTTATGGAAGTGTGCAGAAATAGAACGTAATAATATCATAAACACATGATGCTGCAGAGACCTGAATACTATACAGAGACGAGCAATTAGTCTTTCCTTGGAAATATTATCTCGGTGAGAACTGGCTCACGTCCAAACACCCTTAAAATATAAATTAATATCCAGCAAGCTTATATATTTTGATTATAAATCATTACACTTATTAAACAGTGATTATCATCATCATCGTCGGCGTCGCAAGAGGCTTTACCGACTCTTCTTGGTCATCACGTATTTGTGATCCGTATACAAGATGACTTTCTCGTGAAGATAGTTGCAGTGGTTTCGGTTACCTTCTGCACTTGCACTTTTAGAGGCTAGTCAGACCCAAGGCTTACTGTAACCTCCTTCCAGCCAGTGGTGTCTAACTCTTAGAAAGTACATGTGACTCGGAAAAGATCACATTGGTACTTTGCCAGGTTTCGATCCCGCGCCCTCACGTATAAGAGGCGGTCCTTTTAACTTCCGAGCCTCCACGACTTAAAGTGGTAAATCGTTATCAATTGTTGATAATTTTTTATTTTTTTGCTTTAGAATTAAACAGTTAGCATGAAACGGTTAAGTGATTGCTTAATAATTTACATTCAAATTGTAATTTCTAGTTATAATAAGGTTCTTTTAACTCTTTGTACATTAAATAATTTAATATGTAACCGATTAATAATAATAACAATCTTAATTATAATGTATTTACTCGGTAATTAAATAAATCCAATATGATTCTGTATGATTCTCGAGATCATTACGTCAACTAAAATTAAATTATTTCTTTAAGCTTGAATTTATACATGCGTAAAATTAACTTTATAGAGAAAAGATGTTTTATTTAAAAAAAAAAACATTGATATTCATTTAATAAAATATTTTTTTCTTTTATAGAAATAATACAATCCTGCACGTTGTAAATTTAAAACAATAACAGCTGGTACCTTCTGTGAATATGCACTTCTGATAATACAAGCTTTGAATTGTAACTTTTTAATTAAAACTTTAAAATGGGTCACTTGCTAGAACCTCTGGCACATTGTTGAATGCAATCCGTTAGCTTAGAATAAAAATTCAAATAAGTAATAAATCATTCATCAAGATACTTTGAAATAATTAATTTCTAATAGCAACAAATAATTTACGTTACGCGGTCGGATTCAAAATCGAAATCATATTTTAAGACGAAAATCAAAATATCAAAGTTTATATCTAAAACAAACTCACATTATACAGACGCCGCTAATCCGGTAGGTATTTATAATAACAACATAACAATAACAATGTTATACAACTAAAATAACAAAAATAAATCGCAACAATGTTCGTTTAATAACAAACGCACCAACACGGTTACCGTACATGTTTATAAGAGCTTGGAAGCTCGCGCCATGTTTTTTTTGTTGAAGCGAGACAAAAAATAAAGGAATTCTTTCGGCTAACTTCGACAACTTCCGTGAGGCGTTCGCTTTGGGACGACAGTTTAATGCGGATAGGACTTTGGCGTGTGATTCTTGAATAGATTATCACCTACATGTAAATACTAATACAATATTAAGGAATATGTGTCAAAGATAAGGAATCTTTAACACAACTGTTACAGAATAAAAAATATTGGAATAAAAGCACCAGGTTTTATGACGTTTTACGACAAAATTCAAATCATTTAGTAAAAGATAATTGGAAAAAGTTTTGTTGAGAAATGACTATGACATGAAGCGACATCCTCTTTAACATTAACATTTGTAAGATATAAAAGCATAGGAAACAGATGGGGGCGAATGTGTGGGGTGTTCGATTGTCCCATAGTTTCGTAATGGCCTTACATCATGTGTCTGTAAATAACGTAGACGTCATGGGATCATAACACCAGGACATTTATAAAATAGATTCCACCGCTGTGTCAAACTAACTTTAGTACACACACGATATGTAATATATTATAACTTTACAAATAGCAGCCGTATTCGTAATTTAATTAAAAACCAACAATTTAAATGCCAAATTAAAATGTCTTATAAAAACGATAACCTTACTATGCGATTTAAATCTCCAGCCGCCAAAAGATAAATTAGAAGTGTAATTACGAAGAAAATAGTTTCTCTACATCACCTGTCCCGGACGAGTCAGCGCACCTGACGGCCACACGCATACAAAAAATATTAAATCACCTTTTAAACTGGCTTTTACCAAACTCTATATATTGTGAAATATATATAAAAAAAAGTATTGGCGATTATAATGTAAGTAGCAAAATAATATATAACTCGACATATCCTTATTTCGTCTCGTTTCTAAACTATGTTTTTTTGTTATCGAATAAATTCTAGTTACTCGTTTAATAAAACGATTGTTGTGAATGCTGCGAGGCGAATTACCTCCGAGATTCGACTCGCAGCTGATATATATTTTTTATTCCGCAGTCTGAAAGTACATAATCCGTAACAAAGAGCAAACGATTGTGCTTGACTATAATTATGAAGTATCTGCCTTTGTGTTAGAGCTATAAAATGGCAGCAAAGGGCTCCTGGCGGTTATCTCGGCATCAGATCCATTACCAACGTGAATTGTCTTATGTTTTCGGTGCCATTTGAAGCACTGAAAAATAATCTCGTACCTTTTATCTTTGAAAGTAAAAAGTAGTACAAAATAACAGACATAATAAGTTAATGATATATTACAAATTAATATTTACACGTTTTTTTTTCTTATTTAATTATTTTTATAATAGTGTTACTAGGAAATAAGAGATGTTTATCTTAACTGGCACCATATCCATTTCTATCTACCGACTTTCCGAGATATAAGAGCCATTCATGCCGGAGATAGACAAACATTCACTATCTGGAACACGCACGCCTAATGTTTATTTGTCCGTCTGTCATAACAGTAGCCGCTTATAACCTGTTAACTTCCATTATACGAGATAAATAAAATTGATAAACAAAATATGGATGCATAAAAATCGTATCAAATCCCAAAAAAAATGTTTCAAGTCCAGCCTTGACAGGTTGAAAGAATTCACCTGTTGTTATAAAAAATATATATTTTGCTTTAAAATATCATCATCATCACCATCATCACCAGCCTATCGGTTTTCACTGCTGGATAAGGTTTGAGCACTTATCACCACGCTCAATCAAGATGTTTTGGCGATTTCAAACTTATAATTTGATGCTATAAGTCATTCACCGTCTGTCAGTGAAGTCTAAATAGTCTTAGAAAGTACATGTGACTAGGAAAGACATTGGTACTTGTCAGGTTTCGAACCCGCGCCCTCATACATGAGAGACGGTCCATTAACCTCCAGGCCACCACGACTATATGCGCCATCTAGTTTTAATTTCAGTTTTTCCTTAGATATACTCAGTGCCAGAGTCGGTATTATTTTAAGTAAGCTAAATTGTTCCTGTTTCATAATCACACGTCCACTGATACAGTTAATTGATATCTAACATCAAGCCTTCACTCCGGCTGCGGGTCTCGGAAGGTCTCTGAAGCGTGATCACATATATCAGACGACTTTAATGCGATAGTTTTCTTTGCATCGTCAACGCTGTAACCAATTTCAAACAGCTAGTTTTACTTCAATAGTTTTATTACTTTATATTCTTTAAGATGTTTAATTAATTAGAGAAAATTTTAAGTAGCCACTAATTTGTTTTTACAGCAATAATGAATATATTTTTAATTGTTTTGCGTTTCAATTTAATATTTTTTTTAATTTCAAATATAATTTCTTGGATAAAAAACAAATCTTTACGTTTACTAGTTCTGGTAAATGTTAATATAACACATTTATTTAAATTAGGCTTGTAGCCGTTCACTAACCCCTGGACATTGTCATCATGAAATGCGGCCAAAAGATAGCATCTGTAATTTACTAAAAGCTATGTTTGACTCCATGCATTTGTCCTTTCAATTAAATATGTATAGATAACATTCAAAATTCGTAGTGATAACAATGCAATGTTAATCAGAACATTATTTTATATTAAGCCAATCATAATAAAGGCTCTATTGATTTAAATTATTAATTCGTATTTTTCTGTTTTTACTTCATTGACATTTCAAAATACACATGTTAAAGAAACACAACTATAAAGTTACTAAAACAATTTGTTTCTTTTGATAAAATATTTTAATATGCATAAAATGTTATCGTTCCATAGAGATTTTTTGGGACCACATGATTGAAAAACGCTGAGGATATTTTTAATATATAAATTAAATATTTTTCATTAGAATGTTATAATGAAGAAAGAAGGTTTAAAGGCGGAATTTAACAAATTTGCTTTCATACAATTTATTCATAGCTATAAATGAGCCAATGAATCGTCAAAGAGCTATTAGTATGCAGCACCGCCCGCCGGATATTACGATCGAAACGTCACTTCCTATATATACATACATACATACATACGTATATATACATACATGGGTGTACAAAACATGTATACACAATCTAAGGCCCCAAATTATTTGTCAAATAAATAAAATAACCGATGACAGTTATAAGACAATCAAAACGCAAACTTGTCCTCAGTAGAAAATAAAAATGACTAAATTAGCATTTTAAAGCGATAAGAAGTTAAAATACCTGGACACCTTTTTAAATATATTATATTATTTTATGAAAAATAAAAAAATAAATAAATGTAAAACAAAATATATTTTACGTTGGAAATATAAATAGTAAAAGTCAACACGTGAAACAAACACACCTGCTGCCCCTCGAGGGTGTGAACATAGCACGTAGTTACGTTGGTGACGTAACTACGTGAACGTTGTACACAGAGTCGGATAATAAACATGCTTTTTAAAAGGTCAACGTACCCATAAAGCTTTGTTTGGTTTATACGTAAAAAAATATATCCAAAGTTCTTTTATATATGGATCGTAAAGAAATTTGTTATTTGTAAGGAATATAAGGCAACAATATAAAACGAAAATTTGATATCAATAACATTAAAAACGGGATCCAAAAGTATTGAAATAAATGATATTTCAAACCTATCAGCAAGATCTGTTCGTGATAATGATTTTGTCTCTATATAATTATAACCATTTTAAAGTAAATATGTTTTTATACAAAGGAAATGTATGAAATATAAAGTCAAATATTTATGTCGTGAATCACTGTTAGTTAGATAGCTTGTTTATAATAAACACCAATTGTATGTAGAGTATCCAGTGACAATTATCCGGTATCTTTATAACTCAACAAATTATTTTTTTAACACGAAGGTATTAACAAATTTTTATTTCCATACATAATTTTAATTAGTTTTCACATTGTCTCTCCCAAAGCGAGGGCTTTTCCACCACCCCTCGGGTCAATGAACGGACGAAAGTAACTTGCTGTTTGATACTCTCAGGATTAGCAGCGATCAATGATGCTTAACGACATACGTGAGTACTAACCCTAAACATGGTAACAAAATACAAAGAGATTCTAAATACCTCATTGATATAAAAAAATGAGAAAGTCTCAGGAATTACGGATAAACGTATGTCATATATTTGTGACTTTCAAGACTATTGATCTAACTTTTGTATGAGACAAGCATAAAAATAAGCAAAATTTTTAAAGAATGTAACATATTTTTGGAGAATCAATGAAACGTATTTGATATTAGTTGTGCCTGTAATTTTGTAGATGCGATAGAAAAAAATCATATTAATTATTCCCGTATTTTTTTTTTCCAAACTCAAAAAAGAGGAGTATTAGCAGTTTGATGTCGTTATCTATGTGTATGCGTGTGTTTATTTGTCTGTGGCATCGTATCTCTCAAACAGATCGACAAAGTCTGACGCGACAATGGAGCTTCCTCGTAGTGCTACACATGTTTGGTTAAAATCGCTCCAGCACTATCAAACCTTTTTTTAAATAATGTAATTCATTATTGGCGTATGATAATCTATATATTAATACGTGGCGCAAAAAACTTTGGACCCCTTTTTACGGAAATTGCGCGGACGCAGGAGCATAAAATTTGGCATACTTATAGTTTATGTGTAGGAGAAGTGCAGACGCTGATATTTTTAAATAATATGCTTATAAAGTACATTAAATCAATAAATAAAACATTACACACACTACCATGCATTTCACACACACGTACATACACAAGTATTTGTACACGCACACATGCTCTGTTGTCAAATTGTTTCTTTTGTTTTTTGTTTATGGTCGAATTTCACTACAAGTTCGGTTAAATACTTCACGTGTCAGTGTTATCGTTAAACGGCTATAGACGCGTCAAACTACTTTCATGTAAAAAAATATTATTATTATGAACCGCTTTAATAAAACTAAATTATATTTTGTGAAAACACAAATTATAGAAGTAAGCCTCATTGATACGGCTTCAGTAGTTTATAAGATTAAAGATTGAAAACGGACAGACAAATATTCTGACAATTATTATTTTGTATTTAATCACGTTAACAATGGCGGTTTTTATATTGTTGTTATAGTTGTTTTCATGTTTATATAACAGGTAAAGTTAGATGTAATTTGTTTTAGGAAGTTTTTAACTCATGTTCACAAAAGAAGGACATCCTTTTGCTTTAAATCCTAGCGTTCCAGGTCCCGGCACGACTGCTCCGCGGGGAACACATGTACTTGTAAGCTTACAATACAATAGAATCGATTAATTATTCTGCAGCATTCAATGTCGCCCCCGTATTAGTCACTAATTGGTCAGCAGTCAGTTAAAACAAAAGGCTCCCTCTAAAACTTGCTACCCCTGAACTTTGGAGATTAATTAGAAGTCTTTGATACCACGCACTCGTATTGTGAGCGAGGGGACTGATCTCATATAACATTTTGATGTGTCATAAATATGAATATTATATAATTTGTTTTAAGGGTTATATTTGCATGACAAGATTGTGGATGCACTTCAATTGATAGAGTCGTTCAAAAACTTTTAGTGCTGAGTGCTACGTATGTATGAACATTTTATGAAACGAACAGGCCGGCATTAATGTATTTGTCTTCTTTGTCCTGATATATCTGTACATTTTCATAAATGATGAGGAATATTACGCTTTAAAAATATCGTTTACTTCCCGGACATTAATTATAAAACAGATTTTGTACTATGAACTACATATTTAAATTGTTTGAAGCTATTCAAACTACGAAGGGAATATGTTCTGAAACGTTATGTTTGTTATACATAAAAATCAACTGTTTGTCTGTTTTTTTGCTGCCCAAAACCAGCGCAAGTACAAAAAAATGTAATTGATGACAATAGTTACGTGTATTATCCGTCAGTAGTACAACATTTTATAACTTAAATCTTACGTCTAGAAAGCTATACCAAATAACTAACCGGGCCTTTAAAGTTGAATAATCACAACTCATTATGTGGGAGGTCGTTTGTGGGTGTATACAAACACATTTATAAACAATTAAGAGACAATAAATATTTTATTTCAATTCATGTTGATTTGCCAGGTGTTGCGTAACACCAGGGTCATTTAATAGCGGGCCGTGAACTCGACTTGATCGCTTTTCGCGTTAAAACCTGTTCTTAAGTTTAACCTCATTAAATAAAAGTATAACCGAACGTTATTTAATCATATTAAGATATAATCCGCAATGTATGTTATTAAACAATAAAATAGCTGTCTATGAGAAAAGTAAAAATCCTTTGTGTTATCTTAGTTAAAGTTTATTGTTGGTTACTCGATTCATATTCAGCTGATCGAACTACAGACCTTGAATTTGAGACAACAATATGCAATTTCGTAATGTGGCAATTCGGTCAAGAGTCAATTAAAAGTTGTCTTGCACTGATTGAATGAGGCCTTATACGTCAATGCGTGTTGCCGTCTTGTGATAGGACTTCGATGAGAGAAACTTGTCTATATACTAAAAACAAGTCGAGGAGGATTTTATGTAGTCTCTGTTTACTATGTTTTCTTGCCTCTACAAGGTTATTATTTTCTTTTGTACCTCCTAACGACTACGTTCGATTCAAAAAAACTCATTATAAATCAAGGTTTTTATTGCCTGTGCCATTACGTTGTTTGAGACTGCATAGTTGTAGGTAAGAATAAAAAAATATACATCCTTACAGTACAATGAATAGCATTTAGAACTAACATTAATAACATAGTTTTCTAAAAAATATGTTGTCTGTGTATGCATGAATCAAAATCTTATAATCTAAACAATAAATTGCTCTCAGAGTATTAAGAATACCAGAATGCTCGGCGGTTATTTTAACGGTATGTATAATCTAAATCGCAATGATAACTCTGACGTGATAATTATAATCTCCAACCGGTATAGATGTAATTGTATCAATGTGTGGTTACCGACCGCTAGTCTGGGATTCCTTATTCCTGAAGAACATTTTTATTAGTTATTATAATATTGTAAATTAATACAAACCTACAATAGTTAAATTTTATGTTATAATATTATATAAAGGATTAAAACTGATACATCTAATTAAAATAATATATAGATAAGATTAAAAATGAAACAATGCTTACTTTATCATTTTCTTGACGCAATAACCACTATATGATAATATGTATTTTTCGACTTAAGTATCGAAATCCACTCACACACGGAACCAAAATTTCTATCTGTGACACAGTTACAAAAAGGTCATAGACCGTACGGTAATGACCTCTATAATATTATTTTTGAATTGTAATATAAACGAACGCTCCAAATAGCGGGCGAGCGATCCAGTCCAAAGCCCGACACCAACTCACCGGCCGCTGTTCATAGCCTTGTTTATTACGTTACAGCTATGGCTGCCATGAGCCCTTTGTGTTGGAAGCCAGACACGCTACCCTCCTCCCCTCTTTAAACTTATCTATAGCTATACTTTCCCTCCATTTTCCATCGATTTTCAGCCATTCATGTTCTTGAGAGCTGGGGTGCATTTCGATGTGTGTTTGGCCGTTTTAGGGTTCAACATCCCAATTATATGATCTCATTTATCTTAAAATTTTCTTCAAATTATACATTAATTATATAATATTTTTAAGACATAATAATCATCTTTGTTCGCAACCTAGATATGTACGTACTTGTAAAAGAAAAATTCATATGTGTTTGTTAAAAAATAGTTTGTTTACATTCCTTACAATTATTAAAAAAATATTAATATATATGTATTTAAAATAATTATCAATTAAATTTTGATATTTAAAGTTTGCAAGAGTAATAAACCAACTCGCTCCTGACAATATTTTCGTGTAAGGTGATGCTCAATTTTAGACACACGCTTTACGAAGTTGAGATTAGATTGTAGGAGTAAGGTGTGTGAGGTGTAGGTTTTAAAAGAGATTAGTGAAGGCGGTCTCAATACAATATGTACGAGCATATGTATCTAATTAACAATATCACGTGTCCCGTTACATCTGAGTGCTTTAGTGAAAGGGCTAGTAATAATTAATACTAAGGAACCTGTTACTAGACTATCGTTTATTACTATAACATATTTCGTACATCTATTCTTTACATATAGAATTATCTAACCTATAATTAGTGTAGAATAGTATAGAATTATCTAACCTATAGTTAAAAAATTAATAAATTAAAAACACAATTAAAATTTAAAAAAAATAACCAAGTCACGGAACCGTCCAAGTAAAATTACAGTTAAAAGTAACTGTAATACTGAAATCGTTGTTGTGCAGACGTTTTGAAAGGTTTAATTATCAGCGAAGTCAATATCAACTGAGGTTTAAAATGGCTTGAAAGTGGTAATAACATTAAAAAAGTGCCAAATCTCAAAAGCTGTTTCATCCAAAACATAATTATGATGAAAGAAAACAATATTGGCGTACATATATTTGACTTAAACGAAATTGAATTCTTCGCAATAATATCGAAAATATAGATAAAGTTCGTCTGAATTGAAATAAAATGATGCAGTTATTTTATAAAAATAGAAATTTGGCTACGATTTGGGAGCTTCGTTACTAAGAGGGGTGCTAGTCGAAGGGGATCGCAGATATGCAGCGAAGGATAACAATTTATCCAGGAATATAAAATTTGGATGAGGCAACATATTCAAAATAGTGTTTGCTTTAAAATCCACAGTAAAGAGTTATTAGTAATTAAACAAATACTTTAACAAATAGTTTACAATATCTTTAAAGAATGCTAAGATTTAATAGTTAATTATCATCTTCACGCTTAACATGTGTTCATTATAATTTATTTCATAAATCTTTGAAATGGATAACTTTACTACATAATGTTAGGGACGGTAAAACCATACTAAAAAAATTATCTTCTTTGCTCCGAGTCGTCCGCCATTGCACTTCCTCTGTTTATGCATGCTCTGTATTGATCAGCCTTCTGTTCCAGTTTTTGGATAGCTAACAATATGTACATTAATATATTTACAGTAAGAAAACGTGTAAAAAAGAAGGAAGCAAAAATATATTATAAATAAAAGATTGAATCAAAACGCTAAATAAGTATAAATGGTAGAAGAGGTCAGTACAAATTTTTATCAATACAAGTTTCGTATAATGATAGAGACATATCGTAGAAGAAAGTCTCAAACTGACGGGCAGTTGTACATTTTTATCTTTATAAATTGATGGCATTACTTAGAAGGCTCTATATCATCGACATTTTGTTTTATGAAGACGGATCATTCAACGTCTTATTGTATAAATGAAAATGAATGTAAAAATAAACTTAGAATTGTATATTAAGTTTTATGATTCATAGATATTTTTATACCATGCTATATTAGTTACTGATATTATTTTTTAATATTAATTCTGTAATATTTTTGTACTATAATACACTTTACATTCGTTGTCTCTACCCAACCGCATTTACAAAGTATATTCCGGTAGTGTGTTGTTAATTTGAGAATACAATATTAATAATTGGTCTCACAACACCGGTGTTATTAAAACAGGTATATATATATAA
>DVQP01001274.1:0-16269 GCA_018231745.1 Danaus eresimus | reverse complement strand
CCATAAAAAAGGGGTTTTCAAGGAATTTAGGACGTTTAAAGAATGTAACTTAGGTTAGAACCTCTGACACGTGACAAAAATGAAAAAAGTGAAATCTCAATCAACAATAAGGTACATACTATTGACATTTGCAAAATATTCCCGTGCGAATGAAGTCATGGCATTAAAAAAGGCACTATTATAGGTACCTACTTTTCAAATTATAAATTATAAATTTATTCTCACCTACGCACACATAAATGTTACACAAAATACGAACTAATTATAATACATTAAAAGAAACATGATTTGTCATTACACAACAGATTAATATAAATTCAGTTTAGATGATATATAAATATTAGACTACAGAATGAAAGTTCTAAAAAATGAATTGTTCATGGATGCATTAATTTCTCTAAACTATTATTGTAATTGGTCATAATATTTTTAAAAGACGATATATCAGATGTATAGAATAGAGTATTTTATCGTGAAATCTCATTCTACAATTCAAGATATATATTTATTTATTTTCGACTGTATGGTATCTGACTATCATTCTAAATGTGGGAATGAGGAAATGAAGTCAGAAGTGGTGAACGCATTATCTCAATAGACTATTCTTGTGAATTCTACCCTTTTCTTGTGGATTCTTCAAACAAAATTAGAAGGAAACACAGTTAGAGCAAACTATTCCAACCATTTATTGTGCGCATGAGGAAGGAGAAATGTGAGAAAGAGAGTGCTTGTGAGTGGAAGGTCTAGAACGAAAGGACGTAGGTTCACCGTTCGTCTAATCGTTCAAAGATAGAATGGGAATGCTCTAATTAAAGCGTGTAATTACGGTACACACTCTTCATAGTGTATCCTGTAGAATATCGAGAGGCTGGCTACTTTTCACCATTGCTCTAAGCCGAATACATAAGATTTAAACAAATTGTAGTTACCAGGAAACCTTTTCGCACGTCTCTTCACGTCTTCGCAGGTCCCTCAAGCAAGTGAAGTGATATTTTTTCAGCGCCTGCCCAGATGTAATAACAGTATACCACACACGATTGGAGCTGTGCTTTTGTATAAGCGAAAAAATTGTTCCCCCTTTACAAGCTCGATGAATTTAAATGCAGTTGCCTTGGATGTAAACTTAATAAACCGCACTAAATTACGGTATGAGGATACCTCAATACTTAATTACTAAAGACCATCAGTGTCCCAAGAATAAATTCCTACAAATTGGGATTCCAGGTGAAAAGATACGCTTTCGTTTCAGTGGCGTACTTTCACAAGTTAATCATCACTCCACTCGGTAACTGTCTAAAGTATGAAATTAACACGCTCTATCACAGCCTCTTTTTCTAACTCTAACTGATCCCTACTAGTCTTAAGACTGGATTCATAAAAGTCCACAGCTGTGATGACATCCATGTCACCAAAAACTATCGGTAAAAGCAGATCGTGAATGAGTAGCAGAAATAGCACTGGCCCCTGAGAAAATCAAGTGTTGAAAGCCATTGGCTCTGACAAGCTGACTTTAACAACTACTCCTAGTAAAAGGTCCCTCGGAAAGTCAGAAATCCAATCAATCAAACTAGGCATATAGCATAACTAGCAAAATATATAATTAACCCACATCAAGATAGATCAAGATCTTATAATTTTAATATTTTTGAAATACTATAGTTAAAACATATTGGCAGATAAATATTACTGTTTTATATCATCATGTAAACTTATGAACTATACAAGATATTTGGTTCCTAACATAAGAATTAAAATTTATAGTAAAAATATATACCACCATATATAAATAAAATTATGATATCATTAATATGGAGATAAATGAAAAAAGGATTACTTCAAAAATGAAACAACACATTTAATATCTTTATTTATAAAGTCTCACAATGATTACAAGTTTGAATTTTTTGTGCAAATCAAATAGGTGTATCTAAAATAAGAATACAATTTCATAATTGGTTCAAATAATAATAAAAATCGAACGATATGTCAAACGGGAGTAGTGTATAGAGAATATAATATAAAGAGTATAAAATATATATACATATATAAATATAAAACATTCAATAAAAGATAAATTTATTGCAACAATACAAATTGGCACTTAAAGTTTAGAGAATTAAGGATAGACAAGAAATAGTTTCAATGGCATGGATCGAAATTTTAAGTCTTAGGATCTCTCTCGTAATATAAGAGAAGGCAATATATATTTAAAAAAAAATCTGAATTAGTGAACGAAATTATTACTAATTTAACCAGAATTGCATTTTTACATCATATTTAAATTTAAAATAGATTGCAAGATAAATACCTCTTGGTTACATCAATAGGCCAAATTTTAAAATAATTTGAGATAAGATTATAAAAAATATACATATCTTATTATATGATTTTATAGAAATCCTAAGCTTAATAACTATTATGTTCATTATTCGAAACATTTTACAATACCGTATGTTTACACATCTATGCTACTTACATTAACAATATATTGGATTAGATAAAATACATTATTAGGATTGTTCAATTTATCTTTTTTTTTTCTTACATAACAAACATTATTACTAAATTTTATAAATGGAAAAAAAAAACAAAACTTCTATAAAAACTACAAAATAAATACATATTAAAAACAATTTAAAGAAACCCGTGAAATGTGACTAACAAAGAAATGAGATATCAATACAATAAGTATGAAATAAAAAAAAAAACTTCAAACAAACTGAAATTATAAAATATTGCATTCATGAGCACTACGCTTATGTACTGAGTAATGATTTTATTTATCCTTTACTTATATAATAAAAATGTTATATAACAACATTAGGAAAAAAAATATTATGACAAAGATATTGTTAACAATTTTTGTTACTTATTACATGATTAAAACGTAATTGATATAAGGCAATAACCAACTAAGTTAATATCGGTCTTCGAGCAAGGAAATAAAAACGTTGTATAGAGATTCAGGCACAATAAAAATGGACATCTTAACGAGAGATCATCATATTTCAAAACTAAAACTACAACAATGATCACGTGCCAAGGAGGTGTATGCTAATAAAAAAACAATATCGAATATTACATCAGCTACCATTAACCTCATTCATTTAACATAACAAAAAAAAAAAGAAATTTAATAAAATCACAACTGTTCTCATAAAAAAAAGAGATTGTTCTTACTAAAGATATTATGCGTTATAATATATTCGAAATTCAAAAGTCTTTTTATATTATTCAACGAGTACGAGGTGCCCTTCTATGAGGGCGTCTCTATTTTATATGCTGTCGTAGCTGTTAGGGTCGGGTGACGTCACAGGGCCTTGACTGCGATTAGGCAACTTGAAGCCATTCAACGCAAACGCCCAACCATCCTTAAAATATGAAAACGAACATATAATACAACTCGGACGTGTTTATTCTAGAAGCAGTAGTTAAAAACTCACGCATATATGTATTTAAAAAAAATAAAAAAAAAAGAAATTATAGCAATAAATTATGCATATTACTAAATATTTCCAATTACTGCATAAATTTATTAATGCAATAATTTTGAAATGCTCATATTGTAAGCGGTTACTAAACATACAGTTTCCTTACATTTAAAAATAAAACAACCTTATTTACAACTAAGGTAATTACATTAAATAAATAAATAAATTATATGGTATTTTATAATAACTTACCCTAACAAGATTAGGTAAATCCGACCAGAAAGAGAGATTCGGTATGACCTCAATGCCGGTAGCTCCCATAAGGAATTTCTTGGTACAAATACCTAAAGAAAGGTATAAGGCTACAAATGAAAATAATATTATGACCAAAGTTGTACCCATTGATGGACCGAGTTCCTCAATCTGTTTCAGGCATGCATCTCTGGAGTAAAATGCCAAAACCTGGAAATAAAATATTATGAATACATATATGTATTTGGTTAAAACAAAATACACATAAACAATTTTAGGAATTATTATATTTGTACAGAATTATAATGTGAACATTGTAAACAATTATTAGTTTTACAACACTGACTTAATTTAAATATATACTGATGTATACATATGAGTATATTTATAAAATATTCTAATGTCAATCATATTATGTAAGTGAAGGACACATGTGGTTATGAAATACAATGCTAGGAACATTCTAAAAATATAATAAAATGTTAATAATAGTCTATGGAAATTCAACATAATCTGGTTTAAAGTAGTCATTAACAAATTATATAGTAAAATTGTACACATCTATTGAAATTGCCTTCATTAGCTATCATGACTATTAAGTATTATTCATATATTATAATTTTCAAAATTTTTCTGTCATTTAAAAGAAATTGAGCAGGTGAGGAGTACAGATTGGCATAACATTAAAATTAGTGCCGACTTCATAAGGAAGTTTGAATCTAAATAAATAAATATTTATATCAATTATATTAATATTATCTGCTAATATAACAATAGTATTTAGAACTTGCATACAAAACTTGCAAATATCAAAATACCTTTCATCTAACAAATTATTAAAAAACCATTTATATGTATTTCATTAAGATAAGATATGATTTATTATTTAATTGTATAATAATTATTACCAAGGTATTAGTAGCATAACTGTTATCTTGTTTCATGGTTACCAAAAAGTTTAAGGACAATTATGATGACACATATTTATGGATTTAAATAGATGAATTTAATTTAAACCAGTCTTAATTTATTAACACTTACTATTTAATTTTAATTTTTTTAACATTAAGAGCCGTTTCATATCAAAAACATTTCTATCAAGAACAGGATTTTAAAAACCGTTCCATTTAACAATATAAGATGATATCATTGCCCTCATTCAAGTTTAGATATCAAAGAGTTACATCAATGTCAAAATCCAAGTGTACAAGGGATTAAAAAAATTGATAAAAATAAAGAGAAAAAGATAATAAAGATTGATAAACAAGATATTAATGACAATAAATTGATAACTTACAATTTTGTCTGGTTCTTCCAAGGAATATATATGCAATCTATTGTCCGTCTGGGCGCATATCAACATAACAACAGTTGAACTGAAATATTAATGGCACATATTCATTAACAGTACATTATTAACTTAAACATATATTATAAGTTTTAAATAAAATAGCAGGTAATGACAAAATTAATATTATTGATGTCTTCAGATGTGAAATGACCTTCAACATTAAAAAGAATAAAATGTGAGACAGCTCTGTCGCCGAAAAGCTATGGTATTTAAATACTAGAACATAAGACAATTACCATAATTACCATAATAAGCATATATATGTATAGTGGTAATCATAGTTATTTTTTAAATGACTATTCAACTATTCCATTGATGTTGCCTAGGTGTTATCTTTGTACTTATTTGCATTATATAATAAAACACCAATAGTTTGAAATGTTTTCTTAATAAAAATTTTATAAATGATCACATCGCTATACAATTTTAAAATATGAAGTTGATCATACAGTGCTCATTATTTAAACCGGTAAACAAGTAATTTACTTACGAAGGCCCATTGAAGTATATAATTGACTTTCCGTCTGCTCCAAACTGAGTTATATTAGAACTTCCCATGAACTCATAATTACCATCATCGATTTTAAATGTATCTTTTGTTGCATTTTGCAAATCAAAATTTCTTGTATATCTACATATCTGAAATATTTTTCAATAAAATAGTCATTTAATAACATAAAATTCTTAAAAAGGATACTATTAGTTAGCAGAATGCCTTTGAAAGTCCACTATAAATTGAATTTAAATTGTTTTACTAATAAATAACGAACAAAATCGAAAAATAGCAGCAGGTAAAACTATATATAAACCAGTTATAATTAGATGGATATAAACAAGTTTGAAAACAGTAAAATCACGCAATAGACATGTACTTACCGACAAAGGATTTCCGCAGGTGCCAATAACTTTAGTCGTATTGATTTTAATCTGGATATCATAGCAGGGATGATAATAATATGTGCTCAAAGAGTATTGCGAACCATCATTTTTTAATTCATAAGTCTGCGTCATAGCAAATCCATTTGCAGTTGGCGATAAATCAATACCGGTACCATTGGAGAACTCACATGAACATGGTCCTTTTTGAACACAAACATCTTCAGTTGAAGCTATCGTTTCTAAATAGCAAAGGAAAATACCAAGCGCAATCAACATCTTACAGTCGTACATATTCAAATTCTTTACTTGGCTATAATGAAACGTCAATAACTAAACATCAGATAGGTATAAGTCAAAAAATTCAATTATTCAAATCATTTGTAAATTGTAACCTTCAAACTTTATCTATGGCTTGAATAGTCTTTTCATTATGAAATGGAAAATACAGATAAAATATTCTAAAAATGTCAACTCAACTCAATTTGTACTTCATCCTGTTTTCTTTTTCCTTTCTTTTTTTGAGTTCAATTAAAACATAAAATAAAATAATCTCTTTATTACTATAAAAATAAAATATGAAGGAACCTTCACGATTACATAAACTACACCTCAAGAAATAATATAAGATACGAATAATATAAAAAGCGATTTCATTTACTCGTAGCAGTTTTTTAAAGAATATATCATATATTTGTTTATTTTCTCCGCTAGGTTTAAGACACACTCTTTAAATAATAATAATATATACGATAAAGAGTTACGGATGCTATGGTAAAACAAATGTGGTGCTAAGTATGTGGTACACTATGTTGAGAAAGGGTGAATAAGAGTAACTAGTATTCGTTTTCAAGTGAAATATTATTTATATAGGTATTAGGTAGATCCTTACTCCAGTGGTAACTTCTACCTACTTATTGAATATATTGTCATTGTCAAATGTCAAATGTCAACACTAAAGAGAATTGTTTACTGAAGACGAAGCCCTGTTTGTTGAATGTTAATAATTTTCACTAAAAAAAATTTCATACAATTGAAATGAAATAAATGTAAACACTAATACATATTTTTAAAATGGCAGACAAAAAGAAAAAAATAATCAACACTAAGGTACAAAACAACATTTCTATTAGTTTTAAATTTTGCTTAGGTAGACAATTTCTTTCGTTTATATTTTTAGGATACTTTACCAAGAAGACCAGTTATTTTGAAATCTGATCGTGATGCGTCTAAGGATCTAGTTAAAGGAAATCAAGAAAAGGAAAAGCCGCCTACTATAATATTAAAAACTCGAGAACAGAGCACGCCCAAAGAAGAAAGACCGATAAGTCCGAAATCACAAACGGTAGATGCAGATGGCATTTATCCATCTAAGATCGCTCAAAATGAAAATAAAGAAAAAAAAGGTTAGGGTCAATTTGTTTTCCACCTTGTTAAAATTAAATGTTACTGCTTTATTTTAAATTTTCATTTTATTTTATTATAGAGCAAAAATGTCCAGTGAAGGAAATGTCACAACCAGTAAAGTTGTTGGATGAAAATTTGGAATTTAACACTGCAGCTCTTGAGTTCCTTAATGATTCTAATAATAACTATTTAGTTGTTGGTGTTATGGGTATGTATTATTGTTTAAAAAACAGTTGACAACAATAACTCTGTGTGGTCTTGTAAGCAGCGGGAGAAACTCTTTAATATAAATTTGAGAATGTTTTTTGAATATCTAAATACCCCAGTTTTATTTTAGTATTATTTCATTGATATCCAAAGTAATTGTTCTAACAAACCACCCGACTGAGACCCAGTTTCACCAAACTCTGTCTGTTAAATATAAATGAGGTATTTACTAACAAGTTGTGTGTTGTGACAATTATAATATTAAAGACAAAAAATGATGAAAAATGATTGGCTTCCAAATTGTTAGTTTTTTTTATAAGACAAACAAATTGAAGTTATAGCATTTAATACCACATCTTTGCTACCATGCACTACTTTATCCCTCAATCATATATATCTCTTGACATGTCACTTGTCAACTAATGAGATCAAATTACATATATTATTAATAACACAGATTTGGCACACAAAAACCTTTCTTTCCAATGTACTAGGTGTAACTTGTCAAAGTTTTGTTGTCAATATTGGTATAAATTGTGTTCAAGTCATAAGAGATGAAAGGAGACCTTAATTTGCAATGTCATAGAAAAGCCGGAGGCTAAATTTTTAGTCACCTTATTAATGTAATAAATACAATTTAAATAGTTGAAAATGACAAAATCGGCGCTGTTACTATGGCTACAAAAAATCAAGAGGTGGGATTGGACATTTCAGTTTTGACTGTACAATAAATTAACAGTCCATCAGCCATTTTACTGACCTCTAGAGCAGGGATTAATATAAATGTCTTGTTAAGACATTTAACAGACAGTAGTGGGTGTTGGGATTCTTAATACATCTAACAAACCATCAAATGCCTTAACAAGACATTATTGATTTAACATTGTTTGGTCAAACTGGGTCTTAATTAAAAGTAAATATATACATATATATATATTAAGGATTTTGTGTATAAGAGTAGTCCCTTATTATCTTACATAAATTAATTAGTTCAAAGTAAATGTTTAAAGCTAAAACAAAAATAATGTATGTTTTAGGTACTCAAAGTGTGGGGAAATCAATGATTCTTAATCTGATAGCTCGAAACAAACAAGATGAAGATATATGTCATAGAATCCTCCATAGTCATGAACTACCCGCTAACCATAGCACAGAAACAAATGAACTTTCCATGGAAAATCAATTAGAAAATATCAGTCTTGCTGAAGCTACAGATCTTAAGGAAGATGACAAAAATCCATTGAAATTTAAAATGCAAGACATTGAATGTATTGAAAAAGGTGTTCATTGCACTAAAGGTAATGTTTATGAGTAAAAGGATGTGAATATTTGTCTCCTTTGATTTTTTTAAAACACTTTTTCGATAAACACTTAGAAGTCTAATCATGCATAGTTCTCATTTAAAATATGTATGTTTTTATTTTTACCTGGAATTAATTATCTTTTAAATGTTTATTATTATGATGTTTTATGGTACAAAATTTTTATTAGCCTGTAATAAAAACCAAGTGGTAGGAAAAGCTGCTTTAATATAACAAAAGTTATGACCTAGTGTAGAGTCATTTATTTCTTTATTTTTCCTTCTTCTAGGAATAGATATGTTTGTAACTAATGACAGAATTATACTGCTTGATTGTCAACCTCTTTGGTCACCATCATTAATTGAGGAGACAAGCACCAATCCTGTAACAGCCAGGAGTGCCAATATTATGACAGTTGATTGTTTGCAAATTGCTTCATATTTGATGGCTGTATGTCATGTTCTCATTGCCATACAGGATTGGTTTACAGATTATAACTTTATAAGGTAAACTTAATATTTATAACTTAAAAATTTTAACCGTTAAAAGTGACACACCATTAATAGTATACAAAAACAACATTTTAAATCAACTTATAATTTATTATGTAAAACATATGCAAAATTTAACAACAACTTGTGACATTACAGATATATCCAAACAGCAGAGATGCTTAAGCCGTCACTTTCTGCCTCTAACAATGTAAACACAAATCAGGAAGTGGAAACAAGTTCAGGAGAAAGTCATCCCCACTTACTACTATTACACAATAGATGCACCCTGGAAGACTTCACGCCTGAAAGTGTTATGACTATGCAAAACTTTTATAGGTTAGAATAGAAATTAAGTTACCTAAGTAACTTAATGTTTATTTATTTCAAACAACTTGGAACTGAAAAAAATTGAGCATTGGAGGATTAATCACTTTAATTAATTTTAGGAAAGCTTTCCAGAGGTCAAACCTACAACTAAATTCTGGCATGTATATGTATAGTGATCCGAATAAGAATGGGATAAATATTGACAATGTTTGTAAAACATATAGCGTAACTAACTGTGGACACCCGATCAATTTGTTCCTATTGCCAGAGATATATAGTGATTATGGTATGTATGTAACACGGTGTTTTGACTGCTTCACAAAGGAGGCATATGAATTCTCACAAGAATTCCAAATAGAAACATGAATGCTAACTTTGTTTGGAACAATAGCTTTAAATATTTATATAAAAAAGTGCACCAAGAAAAGTAGAAAATTGGTTTAAATAATGGAAACCTAAATTAGTCAGACAATATTTTTTATATCTTTATCAAGTTCGAGCAAACCTATTAACAATAAACATTTCTGTATCGCTCTTGAAACTCAAAGAATATATTTCAGATAAAAAGGACATATACCGTGGACATCCCTCTTTCGAGGAACTCGCTAATCGTCTCAAATGGATGGTAGCTGGTGTTAACAGGCATCAAATAACGAACGTGCCCAACTTATCAGAGAGAGGATGGTTTCACTTCTGCAACAAAGCCTGGGAGACTATACGGAAATGTACTTTCTTTATGGAATATGAACGATTTTTACCTTAATAAAAGATATTTAAAAATGAAGTTTCATTATAGAAATAAAATTTCATCAACAAATAAAACCACAAACTGTCTATAGAGTATGTAATTCTTACAATGAACATTTTGCTTGGACACCATGGCTATATAATAGATACGAAAATATTTATTAATACTACTGATAAACGCTTTCTATCAACGGTTTCCGTCTTTGTTCGGGAGGTTTATAAGCGTGTTGGTAAACACTTGCCAGTCTCCAGTGTTCTGGATAACCGGTTGCGTTTGCATCTCGCCAGATGCTAAATGGAGGTGCTAAAGTTGGAATCGTGTAAGACTTTTTTGTGTAGGGGTGACGCATTTTCGGAATTTTCAACTCCTTTGAGTCGTTTGTACTATTGCTCTGGATGGAATTGGGATTTCCAGCTTTAAAGGCAAATTTATAATCATCTTTTTGCTTAACTTTTTCCGGGTGGATCTTTACTCCATTGCAGGATAAGCAATTTTTATGTTTGATGTTGCCATCCAAAGATTCGATAGATTTTGTAGGCTCTTTGGGTGAATGTTTAGATATTTGAGACGCGTTAGGCGAGCTGTGATGTAATTTACCTTGAGCTAGTGGTGTCTTCTCATAAGACTCTAAACTATGGCGATTGCGATTAATATCATACTTTGAATTGTTTTTATCATTAGCATTCCATACATCTTTCACATGGTTTAATTTTATTTTGGTGTTTTCGCGGTTTGAATTGCGACTACCATTAGAGGTAGTGCCACAACCATTAATTCCATCACAGAGACTTTTATGATCGGAAAAAGCTGAACTCTTTCTACTTGAAGTCTGGGAGCTTATATCTTTTTGAATATCATTATGCTGTGGGCAGTTCTGTACATCGCAAACTTCTTTTCTTTTTTCTTTAGTCATATCTTTTTCAAAATGCGGGACACTATGACGACCTACATCATCTAAATCTCGATTTTGGTTAAAAATTGGATATGTGTGCCCTAGAACAGTTTCCTTTACTTCTTCTTTTGGTGTGTTCACCATTGTAAAGACTGCTGGAGCCATTGAGCCATTAGAACCATCTATGTGCTTAGGCGCTTTAGGTTCTACTCTGGGATTATCAGGTTTAAAGTCCCAACATATGGCGAGGTCCATTAAGGAAAGCGGCTTTTTATACTGGCCGCCTAAATCGGACGTTGCAGGACGATTTTTCCGTTCATCTATTTTGTCATCACTTTTCTTGGGATCACACGTTTTTGGACGATGAACTCGCATTTTTGTACAACATGTTGGTCCTGAAGCTCCATAACCTTTCCAACCAATTGCATAAGGTTTTACAATAATATCAGAGTTTCTGTGCTCTCCTACTTTAGTCAGATTTCTATATCCTAGTGTATCTGGAAGAGGTTCGTGTTCTAAGTTACCTGCGTGCATTTTCTTAGCGAAATTGAAATTTTGGGAAACATTCACGTACGGCAACTTTGGTGTGTCGCTCTTTTTTGAATATTTCATATTCTCCGCATCTATTTCATCTTTTTTTGCACTGTCCGCTACTTTCCTCCAAAATTTTTCTGTTCGATCTTCCTGTGGTCCGTGCAGTTTTTCAACAGCATCTTTAACTAAAATTTCATAACTATCATGCCGCTTTTCAGCGTCTGTTAGTGATCCGGGAATGTAGGGGCCATGACCGTCACTATCAACAGGCTGTTTTTCTGAATTCAGGTCTAAAGGGTCATTGATTATTTCGTTTTCTTCAGCCTTAGTATCTAAACAATTATTTTGTTTCTTTGTACCTACATCCTTATCCTTTTTATAGTACAGACATGGAAGAATTTAGAAAACAATCTAAGTAAGCTTTTTTTATTTAAGTTATAATTATATACTGTTATTCAAAAGTATTTTAATCTTGGCTATAAGTCCACGTAGGTTTATGCTTTCGTTAGTGGTACGGACATTGCTTAGGCTGAAAAAAACAGCAATACATTAGTAAAACATTACATATACTACCTTAGACTAGCTCATTAAAAATTACGACCAAGAGTTTATTTTGAATGAATATTTTATTCAACAATATTCTACTACTAAGTAGAAAAGCAAAGAAAATAATAACAATTACGAAATAAAGAGTGACATAAATTGTTCTTAAGCTTGAAAGCGTCCAAATGAAAAGTCTGCTTTAGTTGTAAATATTCCCAATAGACAACATTTCCAAAATATTTTTAGGTAGTTGACCTAAACTTACTAAAACTTTGAATATTTTCAATATAAATTAATTAAAGTACATATACAAATTTTATAAATCCTAACATTGTTATCATTTTATCATTGCATTGAGCAGGTGTTCCAAAAAGATTAGGGCATTATATTATTATCATGACTAATAACAGATTTTCTTAAATCTTTTTGTATAGTCCTGTTCATGACGAATAGATTTTGTAAAAGGAGTTTGTATTTGTCTATAAAATACAGTAGGTATCCTAAATACCTAAGTGCTAACGTATGTCGCCTATATGAACTTTTATGTCAAGATCGACTAAATGTGTGACTATAAATGCTTGAAGTAGGTAATATTTAAGTATTAGGAGACATGCTAGAATTCTTTCACGATAACATTCATGACAGTTGTAACACTTTAAGAATAAAAAGTCAAAATAAACGAAACCAGTACATAATATTTAACCGAATTATTTTTAACATATATATGTGTTTATAGTTTAAGCAAAAAAAATTAGATAAACACAGAAAAGGATAGGACATAGGTACTTTTTAACACGTTAACTTTTTAATATGTAACAATGCAGTTTATTGTGATCTAAAGTAAATAATATAAATTTCAAATTAATAAAAGCGTTATGCGTGCGTGCTGAAGGTCTTCGACGGCAATTATTGTAAATTCATCAAGAAGCGTACAATATTGGAAACATTCTTTTTTTCACTAGTAACTTAATTTTAGAATAATAATTATTATCTCAACAATGGCGTGGATTTTCATATATTCAAATGAAATACAAATTTCAAAAGCACTACTACTGTAACAAAACTCTTAACTGATATATGTAAATACGTGTTAGTAATTTAAAATAAAGTAGTCATTAGACACACCCTTTACTATAAAACTTACTGATACAAACGACGTTAAAATCCTAAACTGTAATCTTTTTATAATAAATTAGAAATATTCCATCAGACTTTTCAAATATTAAAATTTCCAAACACGACAACGTATGTCTTATCCAACTTACTGTAAAACTCTGCTCGTCTTCCTCTTGCTGCTCCTTCTCTTTACCGCGTTTTCCACCACGCATGCGTGTTGCAGCCTTCGGGCGTTGGACGCGAAGATTTATCCAATCTGGAAATCTGCTGTCCGGAGGCTCCTTCGCAAGTTCCTCGGCTAAATGAGCGTTCCATATTTATCACATGCCATACCGTGTGAAGTAGGTTACGTTTTGCGTGCGTACACAAAAATGATTGAACTCGTTTATTGGCAAAACATAGCAAAAAATATACTACATTGTGGCACGTCATATGTTAAGGAACACGGACGTATTTCCTCAGATTGATTAATACGGAGGGAAAAGTTTTACGACAACAATGCAACAGAAAATTGAGATTTCATTCCTACAAACATGCGATCGTTTTGAAGTTTAACTTTATAATGTTTTTTTACACTTACGGATATAACGTTTAAACAGCTTGATAAATGCAAATTCTTACCAACTTTTCGGGTTATTTTTCTCGGTAAATCCCAAGTCCCAGTGAAGTGTCCGAAACACCGAGATGATCCTCGAGGAGCACCGGGTAAGAAATGTCCGTTGAGGTCACAAATGGGTTTAGGGTTAGGTCTCATTTCCAAAGGGCGTGCCCGCGTTGGCGCCCAACGTGGGACCTGCCAGTTTCCTAACCGTTTCGGAGTTGACTCTTTATTAAACTGTGAACACAAATATGGAATTAATAAAATATATGAGATGAGAAAAAACTATGAAAAATTTTGTTAAGAACCCACAGGTAGCTGCATCACGTAAAAGATTTTATGAAGTTCACAAATAATTTATTTATTTTCATTTAAGTTTTATTTTTAATACATTTCGTTATCTTGTAACTACCAATACTTTACCAAGCTCAAAAAACTTAATTATTACCTTACTTAGAAATCAGTAGAAATATTCTCCTAATGATAAATCTGTTTAAATTTGTTAATTTTAACAGTTTATAAAAGTTAAACTGAAGATGTTAGTTTTATTATTTGGCAAACATCTCTCCCTTACTCTCTCTCTCGCTCTATATATATATAAACAAATCTTATACTTAGTATATCCAATACAGTTCTAGTAGTTTTTAAATCAATATTGACTTTTACTCTTAGGTTGGTATAGAAATTTAAAAAACATACAACATAAATTATTTATGGTACATTTTAAAATTTGTAGTTGAGAATAATAAACTTTTGATTGCGCTGAAGGGTAACACGCGACTGCGGCGTGACGCACGTGCCGAAAACATCTAAATTAAACTTTAATCATCTATACAGTCGCCAAATGCGTCACCGTACTGCGCTGTAAATTATGAATATAACCACCATTTCTTAATACATTTTTATTACATGCCATATAATCTTATATACAACAATTTTATTTATACTCTAGAACAAGAAATATAAAACAAGCATAAAACAGGCTGGTTACATGCAATTTACATCTTTATAAAAAAAAGAAATGATGTCAATTTAGCAGGTGTCAATGCAAACTGTTCCAATAGGCGTCATCCGTTCAGATAACACGGGGACGCAAATTATTATTTACCCCATACATCACTCGGTGATTTGACAAATATAAATGGTGCCATAATTTGGAATTACTGCTCGCACCCTTTTTAAAATAGATGAATAATATTAGTATGTTATTCAAATAGTGGCTTAGATATGAGATTTATTTTGTACGCTTTTAGAAAGAAGGATTCTTAAGATTTGCGTTTTTGCGACTGGCATCTTTGTTTATAAATTGTAACCATACACGTTTTGTTAATATCCGATTACCGTTTCGTCCACTTTCATTGACAATATCTTCAAAATTACGTTTTTATTATAATTTATATCTCTTATACAATACTCGTACTGTCAGATATTGGGAACGCAGGTACTTATTATTCTTAATATTTACTTTAGGTGACAGAATATAATAAATACTTTACAAATATTCAGTACCTACAAGCAAAGTAATAAGTCACTAATGTATAGATTAATGCCGGTACATTTTATAATACATTTCACAATTATCCTATCATATTAATTTAACTGTACAGGGTTTTATCAAACAAAATAGTGTGTCTAATGGCTTTGAAAGCCGGCTAAACTGTTGTAGTCAAGTCTATTCATTACTTCTAATATTAGGTTCAAAGTTGAACCTTGAACCTAACTAGTCTTAATTACCTAAAAGGCTTCTATACAAAGCTATATATAGCTTCTATGCTCTACATCAATTTGCTTTTGCGGTGACATTTCGTCGTTTAGGGTTCCACTATAGAATTTAGAACTGTACTTTTTATCTGTACTTTATTTCATACTTTTTTATCTGTAATGATATAAAAATTAAAAATAATTTTATTTGTCTTTCTATTATATTTTACCACTGAATCCTTCAGTCGATTTAAATTAAGTTTGTTATAGACGAAGAAAGTTTGAGAGGACAGTATACATTTTCCACGATACTGTTTCCGTACATAACTATTAATCTAATATTCACTGTTATGTCTTCCTATATGTTATATGTTTATATAAAACAAAAATTTAACATATTTACAAATTTAAATTTAACTTTATCTTATGTTAATTTAAAAAAAAAACTAAATTATATAATACTAAAAATAGTTAAATAAATTAAAAATATT
>DVQP01001273.1:0-16271 GCA_018231745.1 Danaus eresimus | reverse complement strand
TTATATATATATATAATTTACATTGTGGTAAATTTTCAAGAAATGAAAAGGTTTTAAAACAGAAAGAGTTTATTTTAATTTACACACCATTGTCCAGAAATACAATTTACAAATATATTTATTTTATTTCTCACAATTTTATTTCCACCTACAACATTTAAGACTCTAGTTTCTATATTAGCTTAACACAATAGTTTCTTGCTTTTTTCAATCATTTTATTGTAAAATCTAAAAAGTTCAATAAGAGACCTTCTGAATGTTGTTAGTAAACTTACTTTGTAATATTCTCAGAGATCACATAGTAGGTCGAAGCAAACACTAATAAAAATCCGATATTATTCCAGCAATAGATTTAATGTCTTATGAAGAATGGATGAAAGAGATCCCGTAAGATCGGGATAAAATAGAGAAGTTTAAATAAGCGAGATTACATCGCATACGTTTCTCTCATATAGTACTCATATATTTTATATTATACATTGTAATTGATGTAGACTTTTAAGAAATGCACATATTTTGTTAAGACCAAACGTCAAAAAGTACCAGCACAGTTGATAAAATCGTAATCGTCTGTAAGGAAACTTTCAATACATATTTAATATAATGGAAAATGTTAAGCAAATTCGATGTCCCATTATTATGCATTAAAGCTGTAGCATTTTGAATTTGAAATGCATTAAGTCGTTTCATAGTTAATCTAAATATTACTTACTTTTATAAATTCTACGTATTATTTCTATCATTTATACAGACACGTACATATATATGTATATACACTGATAAATGCAGCCAATTTGTTATTTAATTGAAAAAAAAATGAAAGAAATTGGTTCCTGCAATGTAAAACTATGACTCAAAAAGATATTCTCATTTTTATTATTATTTTCCAATTTTATTTGAAAACACATTTTACAAAAAGTTTTGAATACAATTAAGATTTTAGATTATTTTGTATTCTTAAAATTACTTAAGTATGTGTAATAAAAGTATAAATAAAGTAAAAAAATATTAATTAAATAAAGAAAACCGAATATTGTCACTTATTTTATTCAGAAAATCATGTATTGTTTAATTTAAAATACATATATTTAATTTCGTTAAGTAATAACAAAAACCTATCGTTGCCGATAAAAAAAATCGTTTCAAAGGAATATCTTGAGGAATATTATTATAAAACATAAAAATAATTCACAACAATTTAAAATTTAAAGGAAAACATGAAATAAACAAAAAAAATATTGCCACTTTGTGCAAAAGTTGTAATCAGTACTTTATTCGAAAAAAAAATCTGAATTGTACAGACAGAGAAGAGATTGAAAATTAATGCGATTCTTTTATTGACATGCAAATATAAATATAATATACATATTCACACTGGAAGGCACGCTGAGCATTTTACAGAAAAAACCTACCTAGTTAGATAGAAAAATATAAACACATCTCTAGACTGTTAAGCTTTAGTATATAAATTACAGTTGACAAGGAATCTAATACTATGAAGAGAGGTGCAAAATTATAACTAATTAATATAATTGATCGCTACTTGGTTATTGCCCTAATATATAGAGCAGGGTATTCGGCTATAATTAGCATACGTATGTCTGATTGCAACAGAGCATTAACATTATATCTAATTGTTATAACTTTGTATTACCTTAAGTCCTGTATAGTTACATTGCTAATTAATGCTGATCATTATATTTAATGCATTTATATACATGTATAGCATATATATATCCATTCAAGTTTATTTATGTGAATATCATTGGAATATACTAATACAAATAATCCCAAATACGTATTGTATTCAATTATGGTTAGCCTTCACAAATTTTAATTTGAAATAAATAATTGTTTATTTCAAATATTGCGTAATTTAAAAAAAAAAAACTCGATAACTTTCTATAAAAAATGTTGGCTAAAGATATAGTTTTTTTTTGTGTTTTTTAATAAAGAAAGTTAGCATTTTTTGATAATTTTCGTATGTTTCTATCCCAACAAATTAAATATACCTTATATAAAAATCACATACAAGCACGCACATCATGACAAACTAAATTACTTTCAAACCAACTAAACATTTCTGACATTCAAATGGATCTGAATTTTGGGCACGGGTTGTTCGACAGGGCTTTTATCTCACGTTTCAATCAGTATTTTATTCTTTTTACCCACCCCCGGTGAAACTGCGACGTCTTGCGTACCCTCAGCCTTTTTCGTAGTTGATTACCCTCCAAAACTTTTACAGACGGCAAGTGGGACTCGATATAAACAAAAATACTACCTATATGAGCATTAAAGTAGGATTACTGTACATAGTTACAATATTTATTTTAGTATTTTTAATCACATCATAATAAGGTAGAATAACTAATTCTATACAGACTTTCCGTCGCAAGGTATGTATTAATGCTTTATTTTGTTTAATTTTTCATACCATAATTCCTGTAAATAATAAACAAATATCTAGTTTAACCTTTGGAATATTTTATAGAATTGTACACTCAAATAACATCACAATAATTCAAAATACCGCATCGTATTAATCAACAGCTCTAACACCTGAAAGATCACGTGTCTAACTCTCGCCTTGTACACGAGGATGTGGCGCGGTGCCTTTGAGAGCGTTGTAAAAATATATGTAACTTTCAAAGGCTTCAGACATGGTGCATTTAATATATAAAACTATTTAAATATTTAACAGGATCCCCAGGTCAATTTAGGTTTTTTGTAATGCTAGTTAAAAAACTAATATAGTTTTTTTTTGTTGTCTTAATGAAAACTATATAAAACTTATAAATATCCACATTACGTAAGTTATTTATTGTACTATGTAAAAGTATTTCGTTTCACTACACAAATATAATTGCAGTAGATAAAGCATTGTAAGAAATTAGAATGAAAAGTATTTCTTTTAATATCGAATAAGCAGAAATACTTAACACAGCATCACACCGAAAACAGGAAGTCAGTTTTCAGAAACATTAACAGTTTGGAGCTATAAACTGTCAAAGGATTTTTTCTTTTACAAAAAGGATTATTTTAGATTACATTTAAATATAATTAATTCACATTTAAATAATTCCGATTTGGTTTTTTGTTTTACATTCCTTACAAAAGTTACCTCTGATACATTCTTAAGTAAGTGAAACAGCATTCTTAATAAGAGAAACAGCAACAGCGCCCGCACCGCTCCCATACAACACATGTTAATCAGACAGATCACGGCTAATTGCCGACTGGAGTGTGAAATGCGGGCTTAGCGATGAAATTATCTGCAGTTTAGAGTTGAGCTGTGCATGATGTTGTTTAATTTAAGATGTATTTATTTTTATTAATTTTTCAAATGTTCAGCATATGCATTAGCAGCATGGTCTTTTTTAAATCAATTTTAAAGAGCTGTGAATATAATACAAAAAGAGTGTTGACAAATGTATGTATCTTTTGGGATATACAAAAATATATTTAAATATAAAACTGAACTGCGTAAGAAACAAAAAGTGTGGTCTGGTTCTATGAAACAAATATGTCTGAAACTTTTTTGTGGATTATAAGTATTTAAATAATCGCCAAACTTATACGGTTGAAGATATTTTAAGCCAGTTTTTAATGTTAAGTTAACGACTAATAACTAATGATTAAGGTATTAATAACTTCAAATTAAAATTTCATTTTGAACATATCATAGGAACATATTGTTAAATGATACCACTAATGCAAAAATAAAACCCAATATTATTTTTGAGTTTTGAATTAAACACACAAACGCCTTAAATGTGACACGTGTTAGATGAACTAAAACAAGTTGAAATGTTATTGAGCATCAATATAAAAGATAAAGTTTACAGAGACGTAACAAACAAAGGTAGAGTAAGAAAAATAGAAAAAGCAAATTAACCATTACATTGATTTTTTTGTTTTTGTTGATAAAACATGAAAATATAACCTCTAGGTATAATTTGCTTAATAATATTTAAAACTTATTATTATGATATGATAGCTAGAACGGTGATATAATAATTCATCTAATATGTTTTTTGCTATTTAATTTTTGAATAAAAAAGTTATCATGTAAAACCGAACGTCGGTCATATAAGATGTAAAGGATAGCATTATATTATGATTAAATTATCTTAATTTCGTGATAGCACGCAATTGCTATATTCGTTTTTTCTTAATTAAAATATATTTTTTGTTAAAGTTTTTCTTTCAAATAAAGAACATTCTTTGCATTTCAAGGACTTGCCTGATATTCTTGTTTAGGGTATAGCATATTTTTATAGAGAAATTCCTTTTAAAGACTTGGTATTTTAATGGTCTCTTTTACTGAGGACCCATTATTCCCTATAGACTACGGATTTGTAACCAGACATTAATAACAAGACAAAGAAAGTAACTTAAAGAAAACAAAACTGGAGTTTGATATCGAGTCACGCGATGTGTCTTTCAGTATTCGATAAGTGTAAAAGCTAATTTAAAATATCCCCAACGATTTTTAAGAGGTCCTCAAGCTTGACATAAAAAATAGAACTGTGTTTTTTTAACCTCCGTATATAAGTCACAGTTTTTATATTTAATCTGTATATGAATTGACCTTCAGTAATTGTATTACGAACGAAAGTATCTTCGCAATCCATTTATAGCTTGATCTATTGATTTTAAGATAAATCCCACTCATATCTAGATTATATAGGACCTGATTGTAACTACATTCTAACCCTTTAAAAACCTATAATTATTATGGTTTAATTAAGGTATTAATTAAAGCACTTACCTATGTGTAAGAAAGCGTAGTTCAGGGTACCTTCATCTAAATTTGTGTTGAATTAAATGTCAAAATAATTAATTATGTTATACATATAGAGAATATTGATGACTTGTAAAGCTAATTAGTAACTTTGTTAAGAAAAGTGAAAGAAAACTTCACCCTGTCCTGAAATAGTACTTACAGATTTAGATATGCTATGTACTAATATGTCTTTCGGCATGTAAAAAAGAAAAACAAACAAAAATTTTCAAATTACAAATTGGTGTTTTTATTACCAACCAAAAATTTGATCTGTAAGCCTGGATTCAAAAGATACAATAACGATCAAATACAGATGCGGTAGCCACGGTGTTATAACGAGCTATCAGTAATGCCGATTTGTAGCTATAATAAGCCTCCACGGGCGGTCTGCTTCCACACGATAATTGGCAACCCTGCTGGTTCGGATCTATTTATATAAAAAAATACTTAGTTTGTAAAAATTTATTATTAACATATGTGTCAAGCAATAATCAAACGTATATCTAATACCTTCTTTAATTATGTTTTTAACACTAAATATAAATAGTATGAAAATATCCCCGAAATTAGAAGAATAAATTTAAAACAAATTAATGTTTGTAAAACCAATTTTGTAAGTCACATTTTCTATCTTTGTTGGCAACATGTAAAGATTCTTGTTCTATACTACGGCAAAGATTGTTGTTCTATACTACGAGTATATAAAGAAACGTTTTTAACGATAAGTTATAACTAATTTTGTATTGATAGTAAATTTCTTTTATTAATTGCAAAGATAGATATTTTTATAGGTGGTAGAGCCTAGCTTTGGTCAACTCACTACAGCCCGAACATGGGGTGACTCGATCGGGGAAGTACTACCCTCTGACAGAAGATCGGTGTGAAGTAGTTTATAAAGACTGAGTTTCGTCTGATGAGTGAGAGAACCAGTTGCCCCCTTCATTTTCCCACACTTTTCTACTCCTTTCCTTTTCACTCCCCTGCCCACATTTTCCTCCCGTGTTCTCCGTTGAATGGTGGCAACACATCCGCAAAACTATGTTGTGGATGTCCGTGGGCGACGGCCACTACCTCCATCAGGTAGACCGTCAGCTCGGTTGCCTCCTTTAAAATAAAAAAAAGTTGAAAAGCTTTATCGTAAAATTCACAAAACGAGTAAAGCAACAGCTAAAACTAGTATATAATATTTATTTATTTTTTTAAATAGCGATTGCTGCTATTAATCTATGCACCTAGATAATCAGGAAATACAGATGGGAACGAAAATATTAAAATCAACAAATCCCGTGTTTAAATTCTCAGTTCTGTTGACAAGTAGAAATATGGAGTTCTCTAATACATCAGTGTTTTGAATATAAAGTGAGTGCAATCAGGTGAAGGCAGACTCACATATTACTGTGCCGCAGCTGGGACTCATTGCAAACGATGCGAGAACTAGCGTGTAGCGTTGTGTAGCGTTACCAAAAATTATCAGACTTAAAGTTAATGTTGTCATGATTTTTAAGTTAATTGAATCTACAAAACTTCTGACTGTTATAAAATAAAATTGTCATTTACTTTTCTATGTTTCAACTTTAAAAATGAAGAAGTTTTTTTCCAAGTATTTCTGTACAATATGAATTTCACAAGATGCAATATAAGACCTTATCAAATTTTTTTTAAATATTTACTCTCAGTTACATTCTAGTGAATATATTATTTATTACATAATTGTGATTTTATTATTTATTTATACGCATATTTTTAATAAAGTAATTATTCGTTTCTGAAATATATGCGTATACATATGTATATACCTAGTTATCATATCTCTCACAAATGATTAATAAATTTTTTAAATATTTATTGTTTCCTTATATTTAAAGTTTTAATTGTAGAGATCCTATAATACAAAATAAGATCGAAAAATTGAGTAACTTTTTAAATTTAATACTCGTAAATAGGGTACATTGATATAACTTCCTGATATATTTTGTCCCCAGTACTTACATGTCAATGTATTGTCTCAGAGTCTCACTGCGAGAGATCTAATTGTTCCTTCGCTAGCCGATAGTCGCCTGCATTATTAATCAAGCCGGTTAATATTTTAAAATTATGTTATAGAACTACTAAATGTTGTACGGATTACAAAATTCTTAGAGAAGTAAAAATTTTCAAGCATTATAAAAGTTGTTTACTCAAAAATAAAGGATTTTGTTGTTAAAAACCGCTGAAGGAATATAAAGAGAGATTTCTTTAGATTAATTTATAGTATGAATAAAAACTTATAGAGGTCAGGACGGAATAAAGTGAAGAAACATCCTTACAACGACTATCATAGATTAAGTAAACTAAAAAGTAATGAATGTAAAGCTCGCATCGCCTTAGCGATTCCACCGTCAATTGCACCCCGGTGAGTATTCAAAGAGATCTTGCTATTCAGAGATCACGACCGTAGTCTATAGTATGTGGTACAAGTTACAAAACACATTGCTGGAAATCATAAATCATATGAAACAAACTCTTATTTAGGTTTTATCTGCAAGAGTACACATACATGTATTTTGATTACAGATTCATCTCCAATTTTATGTTACTTAGGAGAGTTACATATTAATTGCAATAAATGCGAGAACAACATAGACTTCGACTCATGATTGGGTTGGCTTAAAAATATAGACAGGCAAACAATAAAATAGCTATCACAACGACGTTTCCTTTGGAGGATGAAGAAATCTGAAGAACAAATTCATTTTTATTCCTTCTAATGTTTCAATTCTTAATCATAATTATTTCTAAAATGACTACAGTTGCTACGTAGTAAACCGTTGTGTTTTTTTACATAACAAAACAGTGAAATAACCAACACTTCTGTGTATGTATAAATAACGTAAGATGTATAAAATTGTTAAAATTTTTAAAATAAAAAAATCCGCTATAGCCTTTTAACTTAAAAAATCTATCGAGCTGGTAGGTCTCGGGCAACGATGTCAAAAAAAAACTCTCTAGAAAAGGTAACAATGAAGGTGGTTCGTGAGACAGGCATTGGAACCGTTCTGAAAGATCTTCTTATTTAGTTTTCTTACCTTTTAGTTTGATACATCGAATGACAATGGATGTGTTAGTGATATTCCTTGCAATTTCAGCAACTGTTATGTGTATTTAGTATTCGCGAGTTTGAATATGAAAGACGATATGGGCTTATATGTGGAATAAAAATTGATTATTTTAATTTAAACCTTTATATTATATTTAATTTAAAAAATCTGTAAAAATATCTACAGACTACGTTTAAAACAGGTAACTTCTACTACCACTATCTATTATCGAGCTACCAATCACCCTTTAAAATCATTTCCGACTTCAATACACTACCTAGAATGTTCTCCGGTAATGAAAAATACCAGCATCTCATACTTCTATTTAAGTTAATGAACTTACCTGTATTCAAAGAAATGAAATGAAAGCCCATAATGAGCTCGCACTCAAAGCGCACACGTCTCAGGCCTTACTAGAAATTTCTTTTAAAATAAGGAATCCTGAGACGCTTGTAAATGAATCGGCTCATTCCCGACTAGAATGAGCTAGCTATGAATGAACCAGCCGCCATTGAACTGCTGTACATAAATAAAATTCTGTGCGTTGTATTCACTTTTTCAGTTACTTCACGCGTGTTTTTAGCTAAGGGCTGCTATTTGTTTGCGCTTGAGGTTAGGTTTGGTAAATAATGGTGACTAGATGTTTGTAACAACGTTGTTGAATACAACTTCCTTTTCATTTGACTATAACAGAGGCAGTGTAACTTCATTAGTTTTTCCTATATGATTGATCTTTTACTTCTTTGAATAGCATTGAAAAATATTGTAAACAAAGAATGCTTTATAGTATATGTATTATATGTATTTTTAGTAACATTGGATAAAACTTGTGTTAATGATTAAAAGTTTTATTTATATTAATCAAAAAACTTACCGAGACCCAGCTTACATAGTTTTATATTATAGAAATATTTCAGAATTAATCATTTAACTGCACTAGATACGAGTATTTGGTGAAATTCCATTACTTCATTCCATAACTGAGTGACCTTAAATACTTGATGAAAATAACAAAAACTAACAATAATGGTTTTTTTTTCTTCCAGATTTAAACACAATTATATAACTAAAAGGTAAGGACCCTTTTTATTCATACATGGTTATTTTACGTTTATTCATATATATCATAGCCATTTAACTGCTAAAAATAATCTCAAAACTGATATTCATGAATAAAACAATGTATTAATATTTTATACTTAATACTATCTTCATCAATCATGCAACAAAATACTACATAACAAGAATTTTAATTGTACGTTTTAATTAAAAATAACTTGAGGCAAATTTCTAAGTTGTTTATTATTCGCCCCGGCCTACTGAAACGACGCTAATTTGGAATTAATTGGTGCCTGCTTGATTAAGGCTTGATTAGGGCATCTTGTTAGTTTTACAACTCAGGGACATAAATGAAAATACTCAGCTTATCTTATATTTATACAGAAACTTTTGTAATCACGATCTCAGATAAAATTATCTTAGACATTTAGTTTTTGAATGTTTATAAGTCTTGTACATACCGTGATAAAAGACTCTATATAACTCTTTCTATATATTTGTTCTATAAAAGTGGCTTTATATTTTAATCAGTATTTTATACATTTTTTAGGCGAAACAAATTATTTACCATGTTTTTATCATATAACTCGTAACTAAGATTTAATTTGATGATGTCGACGTTAATTAAATGTCAGCAAAAAATTTAATACACTTAGCAAACACCGAAGAGACAGCCATTTGCAAATTAAAGAGTATGCAACTGATATTATATTTCAAATAATACATCATGTAAGGCCACATGCGGAGCCTTAGAGCAAAAGATGCTTACAATATTTCCCTTTGCCGCCTTTAAATTTAATAAGCGTTTAACACTTCAAAGCCCGTGTGTAAAGCAATTTTAGTCGAAAAACAGCGAGTTTTGGGCTGGTAACGTAATTGGTTTAGAGTACCGGGCCTCGGTAAAAGATTAATTAGTGCTGCAAACAGCGAAGGTAGCGCTTGGAAGCGCCGTTCGCTTGTCAGATCATAATAGCGGTGGATACTCAAATGCGTTCACTATAGCTCTTATTACATAGCCTTAGGGAAGACTGTTATTCAAGTTGTTGTTTAAATGCAGAAATGGTAGGCGTTTAATGTTCACGTTTTAAGATTTAAAGGATGTTGAAGAGTGAGAATAAATTCTCGTTTTATATTTACATTTTACGGATAGAATTAATACGTAATATGGATTTAACACAGCTTTAATCGTAAATAGTTATGCCGCTGTAAAACTGTTGTGAGTAACCCTTTAGCTCGGATCTGTTGTAATCGTTGTTTATCGGAGATATTTTCGGTTCCGTGAACCGTATTTTATATTATTAATGTCAGATTAAATATCGTCAATTTCATCAACGAATATAATTTTGAATACTGTACCGTTTTAGTTTTCTTTCATCTTACATAGAATAAACAAAATATCTTTGTAAGATATCGATTATGTGAACCCTTTTGTTATGAAATTGGATTGGTGGACAATAAAATACATAATTTACTGGGTCCCTAGGGTTTTCTGGAGTAACGCACGTGCAGGCAACGATTGGCTGTGAAGTGATAAGATTCAAGATTGGATGCTGAAGATGTGGCGGGCATACGTATGAATTAATTATGTTTATAAAAGAAACCTTATATTGAACATATATCTTTTTTATATAATAGAGGGCCAATGTATAAATTGGCTTAAGTTAAATTTACAGAACTATCTAACATTTATTAATGTTCCTATTTACTATAGGTCCGTTCACGAAATTGTATTCTGTAACTTTGACTGTCAGCTATCTTATGATTAAGTTTATCTAAGGGTCTTATATATTTAAGATTGAAGATTTATATTTTTAATGAAAATTAGTTTTTCTTTATTTAAAATAAAAAACGCTACGAGGACAAATCCATAGTAAATATATTTTTCTCCTGGCCTTGTCCCAAGTTTCTTGGAGTCAACGCAAAATGTCCTTAAATCCATAGTAAATAATAATTAATTAAGTTCAATATCCGGATGTTCATTGGAGACCCTTCAGCGGCACAGCTGTTTAATTATCTTCTCCTATAGACGATAGAAGACAACTTGTACAATTTTCAGACGGCGTGCGTGGTGCCATTTAACGAGATTTTACTTAATAAATATTTAATAGTCGAGGTTATTATTACAAAATCAGTGTTTAACGGCAAGAAAATAAACCAACGTTTACCTCTTTTACAATTTACAAAGTGTAAAAGGTACAAGAGTAATACTAGCACAACGAGATAAAAATATAACGTCTTTATATAAAACTATTTATTTTTTATAATATCGTTGAAAAACTAAAGTTCTATTATTTTTTGCAAGTAATATTATTGTTTATATTATACACATTTTTTTTCTGGTGGTTAACGATGACGACCCAGGAGATCTGCAACATTACGTAAAGGAGTTATAAATGCACTATACTTGAATTACAGGGAGGAACAAGGCGTGAGGGGAAAAGAAAGGGGAGTTTGTATTTGCGCTACCATTAGCTACTTCACGCTGATATTTTGTGTGTGGGTGGCAGGCCTCTATCTAGTCTTTTACAAAACCAGAAAACAGCACTTTTCACATTGTTCATATATAAGATACCAAAACTACGGTTTCGAATTTTTCCAAATATTTTTACTATTATATATTTTATTAAAACCTTTACGCTGTGAGCCTAAATAACATCACTTGTTGAAAAAATATATATAAATAAAAAAATGTATGTCTGTACACTCACATAGATAGACCAATTGTAAATTACAGTAACACCAAATCGCTTCAACTGTAACTCTACAGTCAGCTGTCGCGTCGGTTGACCGCGGCGGCCATAAATACAGAAACAATATTTTGCTGTCTAAAATACTCTCGACGCGACGTATTGAGCACCAACTTACTAATTAAAGGTCTATCCATATCAGTATGAAGATTCCTATAATTGGATTGTAATATACTATTTCACAAACAAATGGACTTATTTTTTATGTCGTTCAAAACATACGGTGTTCCTACAGTGTGTAAGCAAAGTAAAAGTTACAATTAAAATAAAAAAGGGAATTTAATAATAAAATATAAAGAACGAAATGCGGTCAATAGATACGAAGAATGAAATTACAAGAAACCAGATAGCTTGTGGTAATTTATCATAATGACGTCTGTGTAATTTTTAACGCAGCGCCCTCTCATGCCGACCCCAGTACTAAATCACGACAAGTGACAAGAATTATAAAATAACTCAAGATAGTGGAAAATATAACAGTTTTGACGTCAGATAACGCAAGAAAATTATTAAAAAGTACAATTTATTTATAAAATAAAGCGTCTTTTTAGTAATAACTTTTAGTTAATTTATAAATAAAGGTTTGGTAATTTTACAAAATATTATTTAAATCTTGTTACTTAAACGGTAAAGAGGTCAAGAAAACTTTTATAAATTACAAAACTTACGATGTTTTGTAAAATATTATATTATTTATACTTTTCAAAGACATTATTTTAAACAGAATTCTTTTATTACATTAACTGTCAACTTGATTAAACGTAGAGAGGAATAGTAACTATGAAGTCAAAATAAATTAAAAGAGCTGAATAAGCTTATGAATAACATATATATTATTATATATGTTTGTATAATTACTTCTTTTTGATTATAGTTGTAGTTGCTTAGGCATGGATTAATACATGCATACATAAACAGTAGCAAATAGTTGGCTATTATTGGTAGCAGAAGTTTGTTATGCGTAACAAAAATACTCAAAGATTTTGGTAAACTTATATGTTTATCTGAATTAAATAGATGTTTAGTTTCGAATAAAAAATTAATAGGAACGCAAAAGCGGATATACGAAAGTAGGTTTTGTGATAAATAGTTCATAAAAAATAAAAACATTACATCAAAAATGAACATCATAAAAGTGTTACATATGGACGTCTCAGAATTTTAACGCTCTTCCAAAATAGAAACATCACCAACACTTCTATTATGACAGCTGTATTACTACTATTTCACTTTATGGGTCATAAAATTAACTGCATATCAAATACTAGCCCGTTTCGATGAAGCTTTGTTCAGTGTTTATGGTAGTTCCGATGTACATCCTGAATTTAATTTAAATCTGGATGAATGGAATGTTTTTTTCGTCTCTGTCTTGTCGAATTTAGTTAAAAGACTTTAAAATGGAATTGAAATTTGAGTTCTGTTTTATTTGTTATAGAAGTCCGCTGTGATAATAGAAGTTCGTAGACAAATGTTTAACTTTAAAGTAGATTTTGTATTTAGATGATTAAATTGTAGCTATATTAAGACAAAGAATATTAAAATAATAATAGTGCTGTGGGCTACAAAAAAATACTGTAATTTCTGTAGATCATATCTGTTATATTATATACTATCATGTTACTAACTTAAATATAATAGGTCCTTACCATGTATATACTTATCTTTGAGTTCTAAACGACACTTTACCACGCTTATATCTCAACTTGTCTACTTAGGTTCTTCATTACACCTTCCAGACAAGGTAATTGCAGGGCTGACACACGCGAGCATAACCTCTTAATTTATTGAACGAAACTAATGAAATTCCTGAGCAAAGTTTATTGCCAGAGACAGCCCTGTTTCGTACGCTAACAATTTTCGGCCGCTCTCGAGCTAAACTTTAATCGTTTCTTTAATTATTTTGTAATTAATGTTTTGTATCTGGTAGGGTGTTAATTTCTTCGAATTTGTAGGAGTCAGTTATTTATTGGATTATTTTATAACATGTACTAAAAAGTCTATGTATAATCACAAAAATAACCAACAAAGTGCAGTGTTGATAGAAACAAAAGGGAGTTTTTTTTAAATATTATTATGATTATTGCAGTGTATTTTTCTAATTATATGACATAATTCCATGATGTATTAACGCTTGATATACAATTGCATCTAAAAATGTCAAATCGTCACCTACTTTCAAAGTACGTCGGTAGACAACATGTCGTAAAGCAACGTCACAGGTGCGGAGGCACTAAATTGTTTTAGTTGTGTTTCAGAAACTGAATATTGATAACGATATTTTGGGACCCAGGTTTATGTACCTATTTTATTACTTTGGGTGACAGAGAGTGGTTTTGCTAAAACATTATAATCATACCTTACATGCTTGCTCATTTGTATAAAAAAATAACAAAATAAGTTATTACAATGTGAGCTGTTAAAATATAAACTTAATTAAAAATTTCTCGCTAACAATGATATCTAAGGAAAATGCCGCGTAATGCAAAGGGGATAGAAATGTCAAGTTACTTGATTGGTCGCAAGTAATGGGAAGGTGACCGATGAAATGTAATATATAAAAAAAAGCTTTTGAATGAGATTGTACATACGTTTTACAACACAATCGAAACTTCATTATAATTTAATTAGATATCATCAATAGATGTATATTATGTACCCATAGCCATAATTTACAATATTAAACACTTCTCTTTGGTTTAATATTTTAAAGAGCATCTATTGTATCGAAAATATCATAGAACAATAAAATGTTACATCTGTTGTTGAAAACCTACAACGTACTTGTTTTCGCTTTCTTCTTTTCATTTACACCGCTTAAAACGGTACCCAAGTTTCACAGAATAAACAATTTTGTGATTGCTGTGATGATTTATTAAAAGAATTAGACTGCAATGGGGTTCCGATGTGCTAATGTAGCAGAAATCAAAGTAATTGGAGCCCGAAATAATAAAAGCTCTCCATTAATATTTTAACATCAGACTTCGGAGTTGGGAAGTTTATTTTGAAATATTTAAGCTTTAATAGTCATCAAGAAGAATTCATTAGGATGAATTGTTTGTAAAAATGGACTTTGTTAAGAGTTTATGTTTAATTCCTATAATTATCATTTGAAATGATAATTATTTGGTACACACAAGAAAGTCACACAATATTCAAAATATTTGAACTAATAAATGAATTCATTTTAATAGTTTGTATTAAATACAATATTAGTTTATTAAATTCCGATTCAAATTATACGAAACCATAAAGCATGTCATGTTAAAAATTGCATAAAACCCAAAAAAAATTAATAAAGGAGTAAATGCATAATGTTATTCTAGTGGAAGTAACTTTAACTTTACCTAAAAATAAGGTTTTGTCTAAATTCCGACTCAGCTTGACATGACAATCATACTAATATTATGACTTTTTATACGAGTGACAATAGACGAAGTACATCTGAGTAAGGTGTAATTATTATTGTTTTAAAATAAAAATTTCTAAACGCAAAAAAAAAAGTGTTCTTGAAAAAAATATTTTATATTTTTACATACCAGCAGTTGAAATTACCTTTTTTACACTTTTTACGTTACGATATAATCATATCATAGAAAATATTGTTTATGAATTTTGGTAGTTATTTGAAGCTCGCTTTGTCGGCTTTGTTTATTAACTTATTGAGTTTATAACATGATGTTGATAGGTCCTAACGAGAATTATAAGTCCAAACTTAATATACCCTTCAATGATTAGATAGTAAAAGTTTAACGTCAAAACGATTTAAATATTCTCAGGTCACTGGCCTTTAAATTTACCTTTAGATGTTTCATTTGTGGTCCTTAGCTAGACGGCTTTTATTTCATTAGTCATTTTATTTAGAGTTTACTGTTTCGGTTATTCATTCAAAGTGCAAATAAAGAGTTTTATAGGTGTTAATCATCTAAAAACAAATAAAAAATTATAATAGATATTATTCGAATTGAAATTTATTACGCGTCATACAAAATTGTTTTTTTGCTATATAAAATTTTAAGAAATTACTTATTTCTGCAGTCAAAAGAAGAGGATAAATAATTTCTATATTTAATACTCGATTGCAATAGTTTTTGTATTGATAAATAAATTTATATAAATCTATATTTTAATAAACAAAACAGTTTGCAATTCGTTGTACATTTCAAATGCGTGCCAGTGGTGTTCTACTCCATAGTCTTAATCTCATGATTACATAGAATAGCTCTTTGCCCTTAGTGTATGTCGCGACGTGAACTAATCGGTAAACATGTAACATTACCAAAATTAATATAATAACGTAAATACTTACAAGATCTTTTATCGAATACTCAATATTCTGATTCAATTGTTCATTAAATATATATATCACCTTTGAAATAAAACTAATATTTTCGGATTTACTGCACGTGTATAACTATTTTAGCAACATACTCCTGACGTTTTAGTGAGTATCTCATCTTGCCTTCCCGTGATCACGATTGCTGAACAGTAACTGAAACATTGGGAGTATGTTGTTTAAAAGAATTATAATAATAAATAAAATAATTATAATAAAAAATCGCGTAGTAATCCGAAATATTTTAGTTTCATTTAAATGTCTCG
>DVQP01001272.1:0-16277 GCA_018231745.1 Danaus eresimus | reverse complement strand
AAGATATTGTTGGACTATTATGAAATTTTTACAAGTGTTATTTAACACAATAATAGTTCAAAGACGTGTATTTGAAACACGCAAAATGATATGACCTATACTCGTATAATAGATTTAATATGGTTTTAAAATAAAAATTAAAATTAATTTAACATTTTTTAAAAGGTCACCAGAAAGATGTTAATATCGTTTGACCTCACACTGAATATAAAGTTGATGGTCGTCTTGTGTTACCGAGTGTGACAATAAATGATATACTTAGTCTAAGTTGGTATCGTCACGCTACTTGCCGTTATTAGTTTACATTCATAATTTACGTATATTAGGTATAGTGTTAACACAAGTTACTGAATGTTAAACGGGAAACGCTACGTATGTAGTATAACAATGCAAACTTTAACTACGCATAAAGAATTAAAACTCAAGAAACAGAATTAGAAATAGAATTCACTTTTAATGATACTGATAGAATACTGAATTACTTCTCGGTCTGTTGTTTTTTCATCCTGTTTTAAATCTCAGATTGTCAGACAACTGATCAGCCGCGACTTTGTCCAATTTTTTTATGATTATAGTAGCATAATACTTCACCTAAGATTAATTTGGCTTGGTTTTCTTACAAATAAAAGCGTTTACGTAAATGAGTAGTAAAATGGAATAGATCGATAAACATTTTACAATTTGATCTTATATACAGACACTTTAATGCTATTTATATGTATACTGACCACTCCGTTTATGGAATTTCATTTGTTTTCAATAACACAGCCCTCGCCTTGCGCTTACTTCCTTTCTTATTTACTAATCTTGAGTTAATTTGTAAGGCTTATCATTAATATATATATATATGACATTATGAATGTATATTATATTATAATACTATATTATTTGTTAAGTGATATTATAATAAATAAATGAGAGCATAATAACTATAGAATGTAATTTAACTACTAGGTCGGCTACGCAATCTACAATTTTTTTAGTAATTACGTAATAAATGGAGGGAAATCATAAATGTTTTGTTCGAGTGAGAACGACCCTCTATAGGAACCGGATATAACCGAGGCCTAGAGGCCGCAACAGAGTCTTTCACATATCATTATATATGTAATACATTCGATGATGATAAGTCATAGTGTAATTATACAGTCATCACATAGCACACACGTCACACTAATATTACACAAACTTAACAAAAAAATATATATATGAAATAACTTTCACTAATTTTGTCACGAAGTTACCAAACATTATAATGACTGGGGTCATTTATAACAGAATCAATAAAAGTATCATTGCGATTAACAAAAATTATATATTGTTTAGTCAAGGTCGTTAACTTTCGATTAAAAGAAATGTTTTAGAAAACTTATTAAATATCCACGAATTAAAACAATAATGGATAGCGTAGAATATTTCCTACTCTTACTAAAGCCTACGCCACGCAAAGCTACCTACATTCACTTTTGATACCAACGCAAATGTTACAATATTGTAACTTAATACAGACATAATATAAAAGTGAAAACGAACCAAGTTTTTGTACGATTTTTCGTTATAAAATATAGCACTTGTTCTACTTCACAGTGTTGTGTGATTAACGTTTTTAAAAATATCGCTAAAAGACTTTCGAAAGTAGACCCCAATACATAAGGCAAACAAAATCTATATAAAGACAATTTTAGTATTAAATAAATCAAGAATAGATACAAATACTTATATTATTATTGTATTGAAGGTCGCGTGAAAGTGCCATGCATTACTTACCGTAGTATAAGAAGTGTTAAATCCTTAAGTCACTTCACCAACAACACTTTCGTATGCATCTTGCGTTAGCGCGGTCGGGAAGCCGCGAGTACACTGAACATTGAACACAACTGAGGCCACCGCCACTCACTTTACCGACTCAGTATTGGCAGTCTCCTAATGAGTTTCTAGATTTGGCAGTTTCTGTTTTTGGACTTTTCTTTTAAGGAAGTTCAGTTTTTATTTGTGTACGGATTACGGTATAGATCATTTAAAAGTTTCATTAAAATATTCTTTTATCCATATCATAAATAATTTGTAATATTTTAAAAATTTATATTAAATCCAGCAGAATAATTTTAAGATGTAAATTATGGCGATAATATAGTCTACTAGGCGAAAAAATAAATAAAAGAGACATGATGAATCTTAGAAAAGGCCAGTAGTAGAAAAGTTAATATGGCTGTAACAAAATTTTTGTGTTACTTTTTAAAAAGTACATAAAAAGGGAAATATGTAAATATACGTATTTAATATGGGACACTATTTGAAATTACATCAAAACAAAAAAAAACATTATTAACAATTATTATTAATTATATTATTTCACTTATAAAGCTTTGTATAAAATTGAAATGAAACTAAGAATAAAATAAATGAAATGAAAATTCTTGTCATAGAAAAGATATATTTATAAATTATTACAAATAAGGAAGCTGATTTTTCGTCATATTTAACATCTATCGTCACAGATACACATCTCTGAAGCGGACGGTGCTTCGCCTGGGCGGCAAGTCTTCGTCACTGTCGAGAGCTGGTTCATAGCCTTTGTTGACGTAAGCTCCTGACGGACGACCAGACAAGGACATGTTCAGCTGCGAACAATAACGCTTCGTCAAAATATATTGATTGCCTAAATTAAATTAATTAACGTTCTAATTTCTATTTATTTAGGGAAAAAAGAACAAACAAAAAATGTATGTACCATATAAAATTAAATGGTATTATAGCTAGGCATACAGCTAACGTTATTAATTATATCTATGATTTCCACTACTTGAAAGTGACTGCGATTCTTTTCTTTGTTAGCGTATTATTGGAGTTTTTTTATTTCCTCACATTCATTTGTTTTGAATACATATGTCAGAGTGTCACATACACTCACAGACCCGTAAGTACACAAGCGAACATACTTATACACGGATTAGCATTCACACTCACACACACAGACCAAGCACTCGCTTACTAACCGCACTCATGGGCTCATCGTATATATATCCCGTAGAATCTCTGCCAAGCTGGGAGCGTCTTTTTTCAGCGAGGACGGAGTCGCGGCGCGTCATTAGTGCACGGAACGTAGCTCGTCGAGATGACGGACTACCGCCGAGAGATGGGATGCGGGATGCAGTATCTATAGAATTTACTTATTAGTTGTTATCATATTGATTCTCATATTGTACTTAAATTCAAATTCTAAAATCGGTTGTGTGGATTACGTTATATGTGTATGTTTCATGTTTAATATTAATAAAGAAAATCATATACATAAAAAACTCCCTCTAATATGTAGCTTCTAATTAAAATAAAGAGAAAAGAGAATAATAAAGGAATTAAAATATAAAAAATACCTGGATTAGCATTCTGTAGAATAGTGAGTCTCCTCTTGAAGTTGGCATCCAAATTAATTACGGTGTGCTTATTTTCTTTCGATCTCTCCAAGTTATGTAGCGTTTTTCGACGAGTAACATCAGTATTGTCTACACCTTTTTGTTCAATATCATCTACGTTTAATTTCTGAAGGTCCTTAGCTATTTTTACAGCTCGCCTCTCGAATTGAGCGTCTTCTGTCACTTCATCAGCCTGCAACAAAATGTCGAATCTTTGCAACAAGTTCAGGAATATTTTAATTCAATATCTTCACAATTAAATATAGTAATGTGTTTGATGTGACAGAAACGATAGGTTATGCATATAAAAAGAATTTATCTTTCTGAAGTTGAAAAACTAAAATGTCATCTATAGTAAAGTAAATTTTACAAATTGCCTCAAACATCAAGAACATTCGAAATTAAATGTCATTAGCTCACCTGTTTTGTGAAATACCAGTTAAGTTGGACTGTAGATAATAAATGAGTCAGTGTGCCAAATCTATGGAACAGCATGCCCACGAACTGTACAACAAGTACAGAACCGAATACAATCAAGAATATCGATCCAATGGGCTCTAAGAGAAGAAAGTCCTGTTCTATGAGTACCTGATAATGGTAAAATATTAATTAATTGACCTCTGAAGATGCAATATCATTATCTCATTATATCGAGTAAAATTGATATGATAATAACACAAATCTCAAAAACAAAGTATCTCTGGGACATTGCGACAGCATGGATTGTGTTTCGTATTATTATTAGTTTTAAAAACAGAGGTCTCCCCATAGCACGCCACATACTTGGATCAGCTCTTCTGCTGGAATCTTTCCCCGATAATTTAATAAAGTCACATCCTACCTAGCTACAGGGCGTAGGCAAAAGCACAAAAACTTACCAGATTATTTTTGCTGTCGTACTGAATTTTAACCTTCTGACCAAATGGCCACTGGAGATGCAACACATCCTGTCTCAATTGCAAGAGGAAAATTAAAAGAACGAACAAAGCGTTCACCATAAAAAACGCAAACACCATGGTATCGCGAAGATTTTTCAGATCAGTTGCAATACGTTCCTAAAAGATTTTTACATCTTAGAAAACTATTTTTTACGTAATTACTAATTGGAGAAGCATTTTTCTTTAACAATCTATATATTTATCAAATCTCTTTGAATTTTATTTTGTTATTCACCTTTTCCTCTTTATTTTCATCGATAGGTCTTAGATACGCGTCAATCAAATCTTTCCAGAATTCAGTTTCTGCTGTTGTAAGAAAGTCTACTTCTCCTTTTTGCAATGTTGGGTCTTCGATCCAATAGGGGTTGATTAAATCATCTCTCTCCTCCTAACAACAGTACTTATAATTTAAAATTATTAAAAAAAATTAAACGAACACAAGTTATCAAAATCTTAACGAAATATATGACGATCTAATTTGACGTCATATGACTTCGAAAACGAGTAACTCCTGAATCACACCAACTGATTACTGCTATCCAGAAAAAAAAGTTAACAAGGGAGGAATAAAATACGAAATGTTTAAAACCCACCCGCGGTATTTCTGTCGAGTCCTCGCTGTCCTCATACTCTGGTAGCGCTGACAGTGTGTCGCCACGCAGACCCATAGAGCTGCGACGACGCGGAATCTTCTCTGGCTCTTGACAAGCACCCCTAAATTAAAATGGGAATTTGGCGATTTTTAAATCTAGAAGGATGTGGTTTGATTTTATACTTCAGATCACGTTGTAAGAGGTTATCAACTATAAATTCCTCCAACAATGTTGTCAACTGATGATTATAATGTTCCATTCAACAATTGAATGTCATAGATAAGTAACATAGCTTATTATTTGAATAAATTGTATCCGAAAAAATATCTATATTTATGCGTTTGACCTGTTTCATAAATATAAATGTAACAAAATAGTGATAAAAATGTAACATAATCATTTTAAAGAATTGTTACATTAGAAATTTAATTAATTTATGGATTCGTTCCCTTGTTCCAAAATATACAAATTGTCTTCGAAAAGGTCTTCATTTTCGGTTGGTTTTTTGAAGAAGAAAAATAAGGATAACTAATAGTTTCAATCAAAACTTACAGTGAGTCCAATCTCTTTTCAATTTTTTCCAAGTTGTGTGAAATTTGCAGTAGATGCAAATCTTCCTTGTGGTCCTTAGGGTTAGTGCAGAGTATGCATTTGAATAGCCCCGATATAGTGAACTCAAATGAACCAGATGTCTCCTCCGATTTACCAAACCATCTAGTTAGAATGTTGGTGTCAATTTTCTTTTTCGTCTCTTCTACAGCTTTCTTTTCCATTTCCATTTCCTATAAATTTGTTCGCCCTATAAGTAATTTCTTTCGTTTTTTTTTTTACTATGGTACTGCAATTGTATTTACCTTAACTGTTTTCTTCTGGGCAACCTCACGAGTACCCCAGGTCACATTATTAAGGTTACAAAGTGAATATATTATAAGCAACATGTACATACTAGGTATGGTGATATAGTATATGAGAATGTACATCAAACACGAGAACTCCTGGGGATGCAGAGATGCTGTTATAAAGAATACTGCGATCGTTAATACGAAGAACATACTCGAGGGAGCAAACCAACCGTCTTCTACTATCTGAAGCGCTATACCCACGATTACCATTAACATGATCATCGCGTATATACATGTTATAAAATTGGCCAATTTCAACTAAAAAATAATTAATATATCATTTTATATACAACTATTCTTATGAAATAACTAGGTAACTTGAAAAACTTCTATTTACCTGAATTTCGGATCTACACGTCATACAAACTACTAAGAATACGGACACGGGCGCCAGATTTACTAATAGAGCATTTGTATTACTTAAACCAGTAATGGCGTTCATTGCTCCAATCATCATAAGAAAGATTGTCCCAGGACCTAATATTGTTATCGCCATTAACATCGTCTAAAATTATGCAAAAAAAAATCATATGGATCAAGATAACAACATAAAAAATCTATATTCAATATTCAAATGCAGTAAACAGTGACTGTATAACTAAGTTTTATGTATAACCAAAAAATAAGCTCCTCAATATTTCACCTGATATAGAATATAAAGAGTTGATATATTGTCGTTAACTTCAACAGTTCTCTTGGAGTCTGCAAGTAGGTCGAGTATATTGGCCATAGTTGAGGGCACCCATCGTCGACGCTGATTGAAGAATTCGTCGAAACGCTCAGGACAATGCGTGTAAGCATCGGAAGCTGCGGAATATCCGACGCCATAGCCACGCTGCAGAAGCAGTGTGCAAAGCCAACGGTCCTCGCCTGTAGACAAACTATATTAAGCGCTGTTTGATTTATGATATGCATATTACTATAAAACCTTTTTTGTCACCCTTAAGGTTATTCCAGCAAAAATATTTGAATAACCAGTTGTAGGTTTTTTGTGCTTTTCATTAAGTTTTATTTCATAAATGAAATCTGAAAATTCTGAATGTAACGAGATGGCCTTAATCATTGATTATTTTAGATTGCATTAATTTAATTTTACTAGGTTGCCTCTTTTATCGATAACCTTATTTTGGTAAATGCAGTTTCATCATAAGTTTTTTGGCCAAAATGTGGAGCTCTAAAAAGAGCAAGCGACCATACCTTAATACTTTGGATAAAATAAAAAAAAACACATATCCGACCTTGATCGAATTGTACATAATGTCGCGCTTCGCTTGACGTTGTTGTATATTTCCTAATAACGTTGTCATCCATGATAGCTTTCCCTCTGAATAAAGAGAAGCATCCGGGACTGCAAAGTACGCAGCCTATCATATGTTCAGTCGCCTTTTGCAGCCAATGACCGATTGCATATTCAAAAATTTGGTACCATGACATAAAACCTGAAGAATAATCAAACCATAACTTAGCTTCAAATTAAAAAATATTTTTTTGTATGTATAAAGCAGTCACAATAACTAAAGTGTGAAATTATTATTAACGCATATTTTGTGTATACGAGTATTTGCTAAGAGTAACTGAAGTTAAAGAAATCTTGCTAATGTTTCTTGCTTGGGAAAATATTTTTCACGATTTCGAAGGAACATACAAAACATATATTTATAAAATTTCATTAAAAAAATTATTAAAATACGTTTTACCAATGGTAAGAAGTTAAAATTATAACAATCCATGAAGTAACTTCAAAATAAATTTTAATCACAATATATTTAAATTAATTCCAGAAATTGATAACACGTTGATTAGTAAGTGATTGCTTCGCATCGTGATAAGAAAATAATATAGGAGTAATATATATTTTTATGTGTTATTTTGCTTTATTTTACTGCGTATAAACAGGGTCTGCTAATTACATTTTACAGTATAATTTTATATTATATAGAATCGAGCTTAGTCTCTGACTATCGCAATTTTTTGATGGCAGCAAAAACAGGGCTAAAGAAGGTTTAAACCATTCGCATTCATAAAACCCCTATCAAGACGGTTTCTGTTCGATATTACGCAGATCAAAAATCTGTCGCAAGAGACTGAAGTTATGGTGCGTTTGAATTTTAATTAAAATATTGAACTTGACATCTCTTAAATATTAATCAAATGTTACTTTACTAATAAATTGATAAATTTAAAAAAAATTATGGACACACTTATAATGCAGGTCAAGAAGTCGTTTTTGTATTATAATGTAAAAAGAGAGGCACTGTTAACAAATTTTAAAAGTTTTTCAATCTTAATTCTTCTCTTCTAAATTTTATTCAGATTTATAAGGAAGGACTAACGAGATAATTAATACCCAAAACACTTCTTTTCTATAAAACATGTGTTTTAATTTTAACTTATAACTCATCTAACACGAACCTGACCCAACTGGATGAATTCTACCGCAAGCAGCGCCAAGATTATGATCCTTCTTCATGAGATCTATCAACAGAGAGACCGCGGATGGTTTGAAGTCGATATCGCCGTCCAACGCGAGTAAATACGTGTTTTCCGCTATGACTTCCTTACGATCCACTGATAGAGGCAAATCCATCAAGCGATGTCCCAGGAAGTAATACATGTACATCACCTATGAATACGTATGAATAAATTAATTAATTATTATACGAGTATTCACAAATCTCACCTACATTAATAGAGCCATATAGTTTATTACAACTGTTTGCAGAATTCCTTCAAATGAAAGTGTGTGCAAATGCAAATATTATTTTTTTTTTTGAAACAATAAAATATATTTTAAGGACCTAAAATACCATTTAATTTAATTTAAGGACCTAAAATACCATTTCATTATATGGCATCGCATTTTGGGTCAAGACCAAGGAAAATCTATTACTGTAATTAAGGTTAAGGTAAAGTTTGAAGTGGAAATGTTGTAGACCATTGATATGTTATCAGGAAATACCTATTAGAAGAGAACACTTATGATAATTTTGCAAATATAAAAGATATTGTAATCATTCCGTTCTGTAGGAATTTTCGAATTGTAATTTGCCCGAATAAATGTAAACCAAAATTGTGTTTGCACAAATGTTTTTAAAAATTAACATAATCACTCAATTCACATATGCAAAATACTACTCACCTGAGACCACCTTTTTCTATGACGAATCTTCGATTTATCTTTCAAATGACATATCATCTTATTTTTTCCAGGTAAAGTCCATTCTAATCTACCTCCGTATGGCGTTGGGAATTTCTTGGGTGGCCGTAATCTTATATTAGCTAAATGAACTTCCGAGGCTGCTTCATCAATCACATCTACTAGGCATTTAACAAAACGATTGACCTGAGAGTCTTCCGAGCTATGATCAGATACTTCAAACGCATCATCCATGAATATGTTTGCTGTGAGACAAGACAAAATTTTTATTTTAAATTAAATTTACATATAATTAGACGTTTCGATGCGTATTATAACAATTAATATTAAATTGGCTAAATGAAATGCAACGTATAATATTTAAAGATAAAGTTGCAAGTAGGTACTTAATTTTCGTACAGAGTTTATGTAAATGAAATGTTTGTGCAACGAATCACATCGCAGTCAATCGGTAAATACTATTTTTACTAGTATGAGTTTAAATTAATACAAAAAATAATTTTAATATCTGTAACTCATCATTGCCAATGAAATTCATAATAAGAAATATGAATTTAAAGAAAATGACAAATTCATTAAAAAATTATATTAAAGTACCTAAATTACTTTTATTAAGATTTTATGTAAATTAATTCAAAACGAACTGTTAAACCTCATTGAAATTATTAAGGCTATCCTTTAACATACAATCTACGTTTTGCTTAAAGCTAGTTTTTTGTAATGTTTCCTATAAAGCTTTTATCCTTGCAGAGTATCCAGAATCTTTCCTTCACTTGCACTTATTATGATAAGATAAAATAAAAAATAATGTTTCGTTGCTTAAATTTGTCATTATTCGTCATTGAAAAATGTAAGTTTTAAAATTGTTTATAATACGTAAGATTTAGTTGACAAAAAACTATCCTTATATATCATTACGGCAACAAATAAAATACATGAACAGTGTGAGTGAAGCCATAGCATAAAAAGTACATGGAAACAGCACAAGAGAGACTATGGATATATATGGTCAGGGAATACATATGTACTAAGCTATACCTCACCTTCAAGTTCGTAATAATCAGGATCAACAATGCCCAGATATTTTTGAGCGACACGACGTGCGCTTTGGTCTTCATCCAGCCTAATTATAGATTTTAAAAATTCTATCATTTCCTCTTTCGTTTCATGCCACATTGTTGCGCAGATGAAGATCCTATAACAAGAATGTTGGAAATAGTAATGTCATATTAGATTACCTGCAATAAGTATTTAAAACTATGACGGCTTGAACCTTGATATAGAATCCGAAGGTTTGATATCTTTTAATACGGTCTGGGAACTGCCAATAGAAGTCTTACTGCCTCCGTCATAATCATCAAATTCCTGAAAAATTATGGTAATATAATTTTATCCGCAAGAGAGAGATAATCTTTCCCCAAATAAGAAATTAACATCGTGTCTTATTTTATAATTTTTATAATATGAGGATTGCTCGAATTATTTGATTTTTATCGTTTATGAAATCTTACATCGCTAGGCACATCTTGCTCGTCCTTGGATCTGGTCAACAAGAGAGATTGATCAACCAATGGCCCACAGTACCAGGGCCGTTGGAATAACTTATCAGTGGCAGCGAGACGCTCACAACGTGGCATCCAGCAATGCATTGTTACCCAAGCCTGAGAGATCAACCAGAGCAACCATATCCACGTCATCTCTCGGCCTATGTAGTCCCTTAAGAAATATACTAAAAAAATAAACTACTTTAGTATAATGATAACTTTTTTATGATTTGCAAATCATTTATCCAGTACCTGGCGGTATTTCGAAGAACAAATTTTCAGGTATGAACGAACGGAAAGCACATGGGTTAGCATTTTGGATACCGCAGAAGTATATGAGCAGATTAACAGTAACAGGTCCAACTAAATTGAGCGCAAATGTAAAACTAAACTTCTGAATAAGAATTTTACAGGCAAACTTCCCACAGATATAGGCAAAATACGCTGCAACAACTTGGATTAAAACCACCCATAGTGATGCAGACCAACTTGCTTCTAATTCGAAACTACCACCCGACCTTTCATACTCAATCGACCCTTTGAATAAATCTTGTAATATCGTTTGAATCTAGAAAAAGAAGGATTTGGTTACATTAAAATAGACTCTATAAAGAAAAAAAATCCTAAAATTATTTTATAGTAGTCACTTTAGTATAGAGGTAATTAGTTTTATATTTTATCCTGACTTTACATTAATAATATTTCAATTCTTACTTCATATACTTTGTAACTTCGTACTCCAAAGGCACTTGTCGCATGAGTGAAAAATGTTAAAGGATCGTCGTCCTGGACTAATAGTGAAATCAGTATGCAAACCATAAAAATTAAGATTTTCCAAAGTGTTAAAAACATTTGGGTGTAATAGCGTGATTTTTTAATACCATCGCGTATTTCGTACATATACGTCATTGCAGCTGTGAATAAATGGTAAAAATATTAAAGCATCAAAACATTATTACATAATCCAAATAATATGTTATATTCGAATACCTGAATTGTGTCTTCCCCAATAAGAAACAAAATTTTCCCACCAGCCTAAAGAAATAAATACACATGCAACTGGAATACACCACAGAACTGGGTTGCCATCAAGAAGAGGCCATACGACAAAGGCGGTGGCTTGAGCAGATATGGCCAAAACATCAATCACTAGCATTAAAGGATATCGGGGTTGATTCTGGTCCCTACTAAATGCATTTAATACAGCTGGTACTATGCATACAGCGTTCATTAACATAGCTCCTTTCACGACATCCAGTTCTGGCAACACTATCAATAATAGAATTGCTAATCCAATAGTGCTTAAGGTCTCAACTAGCAGAGCCTAGAAAAAATACTTTATAAGTTAACTAGCATTACCTTAATGACATTACAAAGTAAACAAAATTCTGTATTGTTATTACTTCACGGCCCATTTGTTGTTCTATTAGTGTATTTTTTGTCTACTTACCACGAAAAAGTGTAGACGACATGGCTTTACGATTGTTTTAAAAAAACAAATCCTAGCACTTCTTAGGAACAAGCCTAACTCTGGAATTCCAAAAAAAAGGAACATTGCCCATAACCAGGCTATGCGCTCGTCTAAAGGATGAATTGTTATAAACTGTTGATCCAGAGCTGTTAATAGATAATAGAAAATAATTTATTATGACATAAAACAATACAAAATTTTCTATTTCTTATTATTATTTATTTACCTAAAGCTCTGTTGCAGTGGGTGATATGTCGTCCTTTCTTTAGCTGTGAACTTGTAAAAAGCACCAAGCCTTTTGAAATAACAGAAGCTCCAAGAACACTTACAAATATAATTATGTATGCAAGAACTTTAAGAAGTTTTACGCTGTTATCGATCCAAACTGTGGATACCATTGAACCACTCTCCTTTTTCACCGGGAGGTCTCGAAATAGATTCCATCCTTTTGCTTCTTGCGCTGTTCTTTGACTGTTGACACAATAATAGAAATTCCATAGTTATTTTTCCATTACCAAACCCTAGTCATAAAACGACTGATACATATTACTTAAAAAGAATTATGTTTTTATGTTCATCGAACGTCTTTTTCTATTATACACAAAAAATGACGTCATTAACATTTGTATTACCCAACATTTCAATCAACAACATGGAATATATAGAACAATATGAAATCATTGATAACATCAAGCGAATTATACTGAAAGTACTTAGTAAGAAGCAGTATATTACAAATAAATATTTGTGAACTATGGAAATGCAATACATTTATATGCAGACTATTTTTTTCAAAGATCATACTCTAAGTCATCAGTGTCATCAAACAGCGGCTGGAACTCCGCGTCAGATTGATCACTGTCATCAGGAAGTCCTTTAAATCCCCCACTGGATTTGGCCATCACTCTGTGAATATTTAACACACTATGTTTATACACAGATGCGTGCTTTCAATACTATGGAAAACTATTGATTTTTTTCTTTCGTGTAACTGTATCATCGACTGATTTCTAAGATATTTATATCGATTTTTAATTAATAAAAATTTATCGACAATTCTAATCAAGGGCGAATAGAGGATGCAGTACAAATAATACTAGAGATTTGCTGTTTATTCGTTTTAATTTTTATTTAGATTAAATTAAATATAATACTTCGAATACTTAAATCTGAATCCATGCAGTCTTTCAAAGAGTAAATAAAAAAAATGGAACCATCTAGAAGATATGAAACATCACAATTATATTTAATACATCGTACCAAGCATTGTATGGGCTTATTGCTACATCAATAGTTGGATTCACATCAAAACATACAACTAGCACCCTATTATAAATACTCTACTATTATTTGTAAATACCAGTTATTAATACGGAGTAACTGAAAATTAAAAAAAAATATCGATACTTGTCACAGTACATCCATACATAAATAAAGTAATTTGAATAAATAGAAATTTTCAATTATATATAAATTAGCGTACTAATTATATGCTTAAAATAATATCTTTAAAAATATTTTTCAAATCATTGATACTTTCAATGATATGAAATGTAAAAAAAGCATAGTTAAATGACATACCTATTAAACGGTATTAATCACAAAACCAACATCACTAACGTAATCACAAAGAAAAACTTTTTTTTTTAATTCAACGCAGCTTATTTCACGTGTTTGCACAAAGACACGATGCCGATATAAAAATAAATAATTATTGTTATTCAGTTACAGCGTCATTATAATTATTATCGCTGATTAGCCTATCAGTGTTTATCAATAACTCCTTATCGGCGGCCGTGATTTCTTCGTTACAAAAGGAAGCGATACTTAAAATATGTTACTATCTAGTTATTATTTTCTTTCAAAAGTAATTTTTCACTGATAAAATCAAGCGCGAATAGCAAATAACAAACAGGTGACTTTATTTGTATTTTAATATGAACAACACTTTTTGGACTTTAATGTGAATTTTTTTAAGAGTGCCTTAAATTTATGAAATATATATAACACCAAACACATTAAGTCAGATCGTTAATTTTCTGTTTCATTGCTTGTATTTTTAGTAGTCGAATAATCTTGACCAGTGGAATAGTCCATGGCATCTTCCATTTTATTAAAATTTCCCATCGCAACCTGGGCTATAGTGTCAGCTATACTTGCAGCGCTCGAGTACGAAAGGGGTGTCGGAGTTAGTTTCTGGACATCATCATCCATCTTCCGCGGCTGGCTGTAGTCGGCCGGATAGTCGGGTATCGTCGTCTTCTTGGTCAATTCCAACATTTGATTCAAAAATGGATCTCCCCCCACCCTTGGCGAGGAACAAATTTGTGGGTATTCTGGCAGTTGAGATTCAGATAAAACTGACTTAGAAATCTCCGATTTAGATGAGCTCACATCCGAGTGTTTTATGGGCTCGTGAGAACTGCTTTTTGATTTATTGATACTTCCAAAATCAGGGGGCAGATAGTCCTTAGATGGTTTAATGAGGTCATGGGGACTTTTCATTAACATGTTCTGATCGAGACCAACTTTAGAAGGGATCGGGCTACTGCTTGACAATGGCTTCATTAACGACTCTTGCATTTTAAGCAAAGAAGGCGACAAAAACATGTTATTGGCTGCGAGAGTGGATTTCGACATTGGATCTGGTATTCCTAATATACCAGCGCTAGAATATTTACTAGCCGAAAATAATGCATTCGCTATGTCAGCTGAACTCATCATAAGGTTAGAGGCGATGCTAGCTGGTATAGGGGCGACGGAAGTTGTACAACTTGTTGAAGTCGTAGTAGAAGTTTTCTCATAATTAACCATGCTGTTTGATAGATTTTGCAGAGAGGCAGCGTATGAAGGCAGATCCGGGAGTTTGCTTGAAGATAATGTGGATGCTAAATTCGAAGACAGTGCTGGATTAAAACCCGTTAGCATACTATTAGCAGCCGCTAGACTCTCTAGACCTGGTGTACCTAGAGGTAGTGGCATATTCGCAGACCCAAGTCCTAAGGCCATACTAGTTAACATATCCAATCCGGTTGGATATGTTGGGGGCAGGGAGGGAGTTGTCGATTTAGAAAGTTTAGAAGATGTCGGTAAAACGGGTATATTAAGTGGCGGCGTCTCAAACTTATGAGGGGAAACTGAGCCTATAGCGGATGAAACATTGATTGGTGGCACTCCGGCCGGTCTACTCACCATCTGCTGCAGTGTGCTAACTGATGGGAAATTAGGTATGGAAGTTGATTGCGGCTTGGATGAGGGAATCGGTTGTGGAACAGCCAACAACGCATCTAAATCCATCTTATCGTCATTTTCTGACGAGCAACCTAACTCATCTCTTATAAAATGCCATAATAACCCATCGCTTTGCTCTCGCGGAAATTTTGGGGTCAGGGTACATTTTAATTTATCCAAATAAGTGATGTCAGGTTTAAAGTTGTCCTTAAAACTGACCAGCGAATCTTCAGCGAATGTGCCATAGTACTTGATGCTTTTCTTTATCTGTTCCATAGCGTGAGTTGATAAATGTGTATCATGAACCATATTGTATTGCAAAAGAAGAGGTTTCGGGTATTCTGTAGGTCTTTGTTCTGGAGGTGGCATAACCCAGAAAAATGTTAATGATGATTCCAACACAGGACTTTCTGGATTGTATGGTGCTGAAATTAATTAATATTAGTTTGATACTACAACATATTATATAACCAAAAAAAAACATATTATAACATCATATACTGCAGCATTTTAATACATTTTTTGAGGAATTATGAGAGCAACTTACAACAAATAACTCCAATACAAGGAATGTACGATATTTCTGTAGGACCCCTCATTTTTATCTGGTATTCGAGTTGATTATCGCAGTCCCTAAGACTGGGCATGGCCGGGTTTGTCGGGTGAGAGTGGTACCAGCCCAATAAAGATAACCCCACCATCTCAATTTCCATTTGTATTTCCAACTCAACTAAAACTCTTGGTCTTGAGTCATTTTTGCTTATCAAACATGGGAATGTATGAGTGATTGAGACATCTGTAAATAAGAAGTCAAATTTCAATTTCTAAGTAATTTTTCCATAAAAAAAAATCCAAATTTTTAATTTCTTTGCCAAAAAAATATTATAAAACTCATTAGAATTATTTCATCTATGTATTTAAGTCCATACAAATAATTCTGCTGTTTACTTTCTTAAGTCTAAACAAATAATCTCTTAAATCTTCTGATATTTTTAATATAACAAAATGATAAATCTCACATATCACAA